>JARDUL010265666.1:0-15057 GCA_030265205.1 Dirona pellucida | reverse complement strand
TATATATATATAAATCACATCAGACATAAAAAACAAAATCTCAACTCAACTCCATATCAAAAGGAGAGAGACCATCTAAATACTCAACCTGGTTCCATATCAGCTGACTGAGATAATAATTACCTGTAAAGAAAGTGATGCCTTCAGCAGACCACTCGGGTTCCATGGAAACAATTCCAGCCAGGTAACAATGGATGGCTTGACCAGGGAACTCCAGGAACCGCTTGGGGATTGAACGGAGCTTTTCGGGTTTCACGCCAACCTCCCAGCCACAGTCTACAGACACAACCTGGTAGATATAACAATATTTATCATAATTGATATAATCTAACACAGATACAACGGAATTCACATTACCCACGTCTTTCCATAGAATTGTTGCCAACCAAGTTCAATCAGGGAGATATGCAACATTCAGATGTTTTATCAGGATCAGCTTCATTTTAGTCTCAACGCTTACATCTTCTATTGGTGTTGAGACATTTTGTGTTTTAAAGAAATATCAACACATATATTCTGCAAATATGATAGTGCAAGTACAAGTATGTAAAAGTATTAGTCAAAACAAACTTTCATTTCTATGATCAACTATCAAATGGAAATTCATTTTCCAATCTATCACACAGCAAGGCAATTTAATGAAAAGTTCAAATAATATGTTTGAGACAAGGTGCATGAATTGGACAAAGAGCCAAGTAGATAAAATCAAATAAAATCGTTGCCCTGGCTGTTTTTAACATGCTCTCTTCCTCTATCCCACCTCTGCTGACAACCAGCAAGCTAATCACAATTGCTATCAGTCAGTAATTACAAAAAGCTTTTTCTCACATCAAGGTTGACTAACATGCTCTAGGAAACAATAAGATGATGGATCAACTTGAATAAAGAGAAACAAAAAGGGACCCAACAATATGTTTCCAATAACTTACAACATAAGCTCCTTGATTGGTTTCCATTTTGATAAGACCTCGATACCATGCAGACTCGTAAAGGACCAGGCAGGGATCACCAATTTTGGGGGAGTAATCATCAGGCCCACTGGCAACATGTCCTGCAATTTCCTTCATCAAAGCATCTAGCTGACCAGACAGTTCCTTCAACTGTACACAAAAGGCATTGGGGAGTTCATCATCACTGATGATAATGTCATAGCTGGAGTGCAAGTTCAATTCGATACACCTGGGGAAATGCAAAATCAACTTTCAATAGAACTCAAATCTGGTGTGTTATGATGGACAAAGAACTAGAATGTTCACTGTACAATTCAAAGATTTCATACATCGTTAAGTTAACCGATAACATAGCAATATAATTATACATGTAAAACCACCAGATCCACTCCTTTTCGATCAACCTCATTAATCAGCCCTGTCCCTTATCCCTTCCCTCCATCACTAATTATCATGATTTTCTTATTGCTCAGAACAATAACTTAGTTGCAACTTCCGATAATCGCAAAAAAAATTCAATTCCCTGAGATTTAGCAAAGTTGCCTGTATTATCAAAATTTACATACTTGTAGAAGCCATCAATGGCATCCACGATGGAGTAATCGAGAAAGTTTGTTGACACTTCATCCACCATAGCTGTTGACTCCATGATTGGCTGCGTAATCTCCAGGCACTCTGAAACATCACCTTTGCCGCCTTCAATTTTGACTGGCAAACTGGTATCAATGTCCAAATTTTTGGCCAACCCTTCATCCACCAAAACAGATGACAAAGCCTTTCCTGTTTCTTTAAGAATCAAATCAACCAGAGCTGTTCCGTCTTGCTTTCTTCCCACCAGTGTCAAGAGCAACTCTTGATCAGCTGTTAGTTCAGTTAGCCTACTGCAAGCTTCCTCAGTCCACTGGCTTTCTGCTGGTTGAATTTTGTCAAGACAACAACAAAAGGAAAAAGCTGGTTGTTTGCATAGTTCTTCTCTGGCATGTAAAATTTCATCTCTTGAACTTGTGCCACAGTTTCCATAATCAATGAATCTTAATGACACTTGATCAGGATTTTCAGAGGTTTGCGAATTGAGTACCACAGATCTGTAACGCATGCCATCATCCTCAAATAAGCCAATGACCAGGTCACCATTATTTACATCAACTATCTTATCGGAATCTTCAATGGAGTTGTAGACTGTTTCCAGCTTGTCAGAAAGCTCCTCTAAATCATCTGTTGACGATGCAAGCTGGCACCAGATTTGAGATGGATCATCGCTATGGCTGACAAAGACTGTCACCTGTTTCAGCTCTTCTAAAGTGTCTGATATGCATCTGAAAAACAGGAGAGAGAAAAGGCTTTGTTTGATCTTTTCAAATGATTACCGCCATTGTTAAAAACATGGCAATACAAAATATCCAAGTCATTGATTTAGAACCCAGGGGGCGTTAAGATCAAATATTGATGGTGCATGTGACAAATAGTCATTAACCCATTACTTGATAGGGCTAACTACCTAGGTCAATTTACTCCAACTTGACAAGCAAAGGAAAGCAACACTGCCCAAAATAAGATATGCTACCAGAATTTTTTTTATAATGACCTCACCTTTTACACTGCTTAAACTTAAAAACCATCATCAGGTTCAGAAATTAGTTCTCTTTAATCTGATAAGCAACATGTCTGTGTTGTACATTGATAAGTGGCATAAACAAATATTGAAGTTGTAAACATAAAATTAACGTGTTTCAACTTCATAACTAATGTCAATGTTAGATTCATCACCAGAATTATAATAATCATCCGAATCCACTAAAAGTTGCTCATTCCATAAAGAATTTAGAAATTCAAACGCCATGTTGACTGTTAACCCATCTGCATACATTTTTTTTTAAATCACCTGCTTTCAAAAAATTATCAACAGCCTTCTAATCGCTCTTTTTCGATATGGTAAGAAGACACTTTCATTTTCGGTTTTTTTCTATACATCTGGTATAAATGAAAGAACCAAAACAAACCTAGCTTTTCTGCTTTGTAACGGGCACATTGTCAAGACGTGAGATACTTTTCATTGGGCGCAAGATCAAGTAATGGGTTAATGAGTAATCATTAGAAAAGTTGAAATGACATTGGGCCATGCAGCACCAATAAATTCCATCCTTAGTGTTAAAAAATAATGACTAGTTCTCAAGCCCATGGTGTCTTAGTTTTTCTTCTATTAGACAGCCAACATCAATGTTATTATGCTGGCAATACTTGTTGCGCCTAGGGAGAGAGACGTAACTGAAGTATTATCTTCTTCTTCTCCATAGTAATTCACTTTCAGTGAATTGAAGAAAAATTTATTGAAATTTTTAATGTAATATCTTTAATATTGGGAGGTAGCTTTCAAGAACCTTCACACACACACACACAACACAAACAAAAATCTCAATTAGGAGTCTCACCCAATCTTTTTTTTCCAGTTCTGAGCATTCCCTGCCGGTACAGTGTCACTGGCCACTACCATGACACTCTCATTAAAGACATGTTTAGTGCTTTTGCTGATGGCAACACTTTCAGTGGCCACGCCATGACCTGGTGGAAAATATGGTGGTGCGTTACATATATAATTTTATTTTTTTTCTTAAAAAAGAAAAAGTAACAAATTTATTTTTTACTGAAATGGATAGGAAAACGGATGAATCATCTATCAACAAATGAAAAGGCAAGAGCATTTAGTCTCAGGAATGATCTGAAATTTGCTTGGAAGCCACACATGCCATTCCTATATTAATAGACTATCCATAGGCTGTGTGAAGGCATGAGGCATTAATAAAGAATTAACAAAAAATGCTGGATACGTATTAGGTGCACTATTCAAGAGTTATGTATAAGCAAATAACCATACAATAAAAGCAATATCAACAACAAAAAATCATACAATAAACTAAATCAAAGTGTAACAAATTGTTTAATAAAAAATAAAATAAATAAAGACCCCTTGACCACCAGTCAATCTTACCTTTGGCTATCAGGGTGTCTTGTACTGGAGTGCCCATGTCAAGGAGCTGGATTACCCAAGCATCATCACCCGTACTGATCAAATCAGCCAACAAAGACCTGCAATAGGTCATCTCAGAGCATTAGTTCAAGTCGTGAAATTAATCAATTCTATGTTTCCGTTTTATGGATATCATTTTTCTATTCTCCAAATTTCGTCTCCGTTTGTTTGTTATCTGTTCCCTTTGGAGCCGTGATTAAACAGTGTAGGGACCAGCTCTGTGTCTGGCCAAGGACAGTGTACAAGGCAGAAGGCATTGATGCGCAGACCCTGGTAAACTGTATCCAGGTTAAGTGCACATCTGTGTCCCACTAGTACTCATGGCCTGATTCAAAGCTGGAAAATCTTTGGATCAAGATTTTTAAGGCGAGCAGGGGATCAGCCCACTATGCAAAGATATATTCTTTCCTCCCTTAGGCAGGTCAACATGCCTTTTTATCCTTTATCACCTCAAGATCCTCCAATGACACACTCTCTTCCAAACACAGTGAGAATACTACCTCTAGCTGTCTCTGCCGATAAACGCTGACATAAACTCTAATTTCATACTCTTTCTTAGCCGAATGGACCATCTCAACATTCCTATCTCAGCCAATTCTCTTTCCTGATGAACCCACAAATTTCTATGATCACTATCCCAGCTGCATCTACAGATTATCTTCATGCTGAGGTATTCCGCTTTTGTTAAAATTACTCAATCATTGTATTTGAAGCTTACCTATTATCTTTATTTTCCATTTTATTGAACAGTACCTATGATATCACAACTTATTGTTCGATAAACATTTATAAACTGTTTTCAATAGACCAACCACCATACAATTATTTTTTTTTAAATACGTCGTCTCTATCTATGTTTACAAGTTTCTCCATCTGAGTGAATAAATGACATCAGAATCTGGTGAATGACTAGTATGGTATACCAAATGTCTTTTTTTTTTTTGACTGATTTTTTTTTCTTATCAAGAGTTTTGACATGTGAAAATTCATAAAAGACACAAAATTTCAACTCACTTTTCTTCTACGAGAGACCTGAATGCCCCAATTGCCTCATCCGTCCATTTTTCATCCACAGGCTTAATTCCAGGCAGACTGGCCTCATGACCATACAGTGGCAATGATTTGAATTTGGGGGACAGAACACGCAACTCAGACCTGTCAGAGACAATTTCTGTGTTTCCATGGTCCACATACAGTACCTGATGAGAATAAAATAGCACATCAAACACGTGGTTTTAAGATTTTACTGACTATTTGGAATAGGTAAATTTTGAAAAAATCAATATTCCACTCACTAATAATGAGAAAGGAATTATGCCAAAGTTACAAGAAAAGAAGTCAAAATATTTTAAAGCAAATTATTTATAATAATTTAAAAAAACATGACATCATATCTGTAAGTCACTGGTAAATAATTGACAAATATTGTCTGATTTTTGTGGGATAACAGATTTGATAGTTTGTCCAAAGTAAAGCACATCAACACAACTATGGTTATAGCATGCTGGTAGACTGTTAACACTAACTGACAAGAGAAACGGAAGGAAACACTACCAGACTTATTCAACCGCTGTTACAGGTTTACAGGTCGTTCCCAAAAATCTTTTTTTTCTTCAAATGAACGTCAGCTTAGTTTTTAAGTAAAACAAAAAAAAGAAAAAAAAAGCAAATTACGTATGAATTATGTCCAAATATAAAAAAAACCCCAAAAAACGTCCATTTACCTCAACACTTTGATCCTCTCCAAAGCTGACAACTCTGACACGGTACCAGCTCTCATCAAAAAGGGCAGCACACAAATCACCAACAGCCAAATCATCTCCCACCAGGCCTTCTCCTTCCGTCAAACTAGTGACTTCCTCGTACAATTCATCCATCATAGTGTCCAGTTGGGCTTGGTCAGTCTGAAGCTGGACGCAGAAATGACTAGGACTGTTGACAAATGAAATGGTGACTGTGGTGCGCTCACTACTTTCGCTGGCTTTGGCATCATGCTGTTCGCCCTCTGTTTTTTCTGAAGGAAAAATTTTTTTTGGATAAAAGGTTGACAATAAGACATCAAAACATTGTGAAAGATCAAAACATTATGACATATCAAAACATTATAATGCCCTATGACCTTGACCAAAGAAAAAAGCCCTTTCAAAGTTTCAGAAAATGTTTTCATTTTTTTCTTTTGAATTTCAGAATTGTGCCTTGCATAGCTCTTTTCAAAAATGTTAATGAGCAACTCCCACTTCCCTCTTCCCCGAACCCATAGTATATATGATTAATAAATCATGAATAGAACAGCTCTACCTAAGGTAGTACTCTCCAGACATTTATAAGAGACACAGGAAGCCTGGCAGTCAGTCATGTATATTCAGTCAATATAAAATAGCTTCAACTCCTTCACTGCCAAACAATAATTTATGTCTCATCCCGTATACTACTAGACTACCTGAGAATGGAAGCAATTCCCATTTACTTATACTTATAGTCGCCAAAATATCTGTGCCAAATAGTTACACCGACACCCATGATTCATGATTTATATAAAATGAATGCAAATGAAATAGATTTATTATACAATAGTTAATGAATGTGCATTTGGCAGTGAAAGAGTTAAAAAGCATTTATACAATAGCTCTAACGTTCAGATCAAGTCAAACGAAATTAATTAAGATACTCTTTCAGCTAACTTGGCCTTGCAAAAAAGAAAATAAAGATGAACTTAATGGTATTGATTATTAAGTGGAGTAGAGGGACATTAATAGTTGAAAGTAGGTATAGCTGTGGACATTGTTACTCAATTATAAGATGTGATTGAAGACAAGTTGCTTTCCTGACATACTGAATACTGATACAGAGAGAGAGGCAATTAGGAATGACAAATTAAAATTAATAACTGACCAATCAGCTGAATGGTCTTTGTACTAATTTTGTCAGAGTACTACTACAGAAGTTCTTACTGTGGACAAATAGAAGTTGAAACAAAATCATAGAGAAAGGAAGAATACAATTAAAAATTTACGAAAATATGAGCTCCTGCCTAGAGATCTAGCAATGGCGGCAGCTGACACAGATAAAAACTGAAAAAAAGTGATACCTAATACAGATAACAAAACAGTCGTTGAGAAAGCATGTGTCGTCAAAGAATGAGAAGTAGGTTCAATGATTAGTCTTAGTGCCAATTGACCATAGTTCAAAATTATAAAACAAATCAATTGTTGCCCTATACTGATTGATCCTTCCAATACAATACCTTACCTTCAAGTGTTGCTGTTTCTTCATTTTGCATCACTGCATGTCCATCAATTGTGACGTTGACATGGAAAACACTATCGCCCTCAGTCTCAACCACCGCAATGGCGACCATCTTATCAAGGACAGCAGCCTTGAACTCCTCGACTTGACATGTAGTACTGGCCAACTGACACTTGTAGGCAAACGCTGGGATGGAAATGGTGCTCAATTCATCGGGCAACAATGCCAGTCTGTCTTTTCCAAGGGTGTCTGTATTTCCATAATCAACAAATCTGACGGCCACTTTATCGTCTTCCAAGGTCTCCACAATTGCCCTGTACCAGACGTCGTCTTCGGTGAATTTGGCACACAGCATATTCCCCACTTCTAAGCTGGCAGGCTCATCTTGGGAAGGTGCCATAATGGCCTCCATATTATCACTTAAACTTTGCAGCTGCTCTTCTTCAGACACGAGTTGAACAAAGAAAAGCCCCTCGGATGTGACTTCGGTTATGTAGGAATCTCCTCCTTGAAAGACTGCTGATCCTGAAATGATTTGAAAAAAACCCAAAAAACAAAACATTTAGTGCTTGAGAAAATACAAGGCAGTTACTCACATGAGACATAGTATAAAAACATAAACAATCCAGCTCTAAATGATATTGAAATGGACCTTTATTAAGTTGACATTCTTGACTCAAGAAATTGGTAGATCAAAGTGGTCATAGTCCAGTCTCTGGTGACTCAATCACTTTTTTGGTGGTTGCTGTATCTGTGGTTTTTGCATGGATTGTGGCCAGTGCGGCAGCGTGGCTGCAAAATTTCAAATTTACTGCAAACTTTGCCATCTCAACAACACAAAAAACCCCAGTATTCATCATAAAAAATGTAGCTGAATACCGCCCCTTCATATAATAAAGAACTCATTCCGATATACACACACACACCATCTATCTAGCCCAATCAGATCTCAAGACTCAAAATATTTAGTCTAAAACAAATTTTTAAATTCTAAACATCTTGGAGATGGGTCTTTCATAAAAGTAGAACATATGTTTTAGAGCGCTCTTCAACCATCTGTGAGTGTGAGGTTTGCAAGCAGTTTTGCAATGTTCAAAATATACTTTAAAACAGCCTTTTAAAAAGAAATATGTCGTCATCAATTAAACTGAATTTTCTTAAATACTTTAATCTAACCGTTATCCAAGTAACTATTCAATTTATGCATTCAATGATTCAAGTGAAATTATGTGATTGTGAGAATGTGATGGTGTGATTGAATTTAACTTTTATATATTATTTGTTAAGCACTATGAGCTATATATATTATATATATATATATATATATATATATATATATAATTACCTACACTTTATTATCATTATCATAATTATTACTAACATTACTACGCAAAAAGGTCAGTTTGAGTAAAAGAAAAACAAAAAACATACTTACTGTTCATATTTGCATTGGAGATAACAGAGTCATCTACAGCCTTTGTAGGGCTGTCAGGCTGAGGAGCATTCAATCCCAGCAGGTCTAGCTCAATGCTTCGTGCCAGGGACACTCTGAATGGAGGAATGGTGGTATAGAAAGTAGCATTCAGGATCTTGTCTTGTGTCATATCAATAAATTTTTCCTTCAGGTCCTCTGTCCAGCTCTCGACACCTTTTAAACGGCATTCCATGGCGAATGGTGCCTCCTTCAGGTATTCCTTTGGCAGCAATTTAAGATCACTTATGTCTACTGTGACACTACTGCCAATATCTACATACTGTACTTCAGCCTTTGAATCGGTGATGCTTTTGATCTCGCAACGATACCATTGGTCATCTAATAAGGATTTGACACAGCACGGCATTTCTGCTTCTGGGTCTTCCAAAGATTCAACGGAGGATAAACAACTGTCTTGGAGGCGTTTCTGAAGATTGTCTCTGACTTTGTATTGCTTGAAAAAAGATGTAAAGAACCTTCCATCATCTTCCATGTTGCAGACGCCAACTGGGGTCACATCTTTGGGAATCACATGTGAGCGGAATCTGTTAGATGGACAGACTATTTCATGCAAATCTTGACCATCACTTGTGGTAGCTGTGACAGCAAAAGGTGCAGACTGACTAGTAAAAGACGCAGTGATTTGATGTTCCATTAGGTATTCCTCAAGCTTTGCCGTTGATGTCTCTGACAATGTGTCTTCTTCCCCTGCAAAACAACACTTATAGGCAAGGGGAGTGGCCGACAAGAGTTCTTCATTCAATGGACGAATATTCTCTCTTGAAACCTTGTCTCCGTTTCCAAAATCTACAAAAGTAACCACAAACTGATCCCCTACTACATCAGATATCAAAGCTCTATACCATACTGAATCTTCGGAGAAAATAGCAGCACATGCTGCCCCTTTGGATAAATCAGGATGAGGAATGCTTGAACTTAAGACCGTTAATTTTTCAGTCAATCTGTCGAGCACAGCAGTGTCCTTCTCTAGTTGCAAATAAAAATGCCCTTCTTCAGAGATGTGTGATATGAAAGCTGTCTGAGATTCACTGGGAGCTGACTGAGTTATGTAAACTTGCTTTGGAACAGCAGGTTTTTGAGGAGATGATGAAAGGTTGAGAGATCGCTTTGAGGGCATATCTGTCTTTTTAGGTGTGCTTGTGTCCATTCCTCCTCTTGAGCCAAAACCTTTTGGGGACTTAGCTCCAAACCCTCCCTGACTGGGCGATGTCTTAGAGCTGGGTGACATCTTCGGTGCCGGAGGGGCAATTTTACCACTCATGATAGCAAGCAGATCACCATCCGGTGTCTTGATGTCCACTACATATGGAGGACCAGAGCTGGTGAATGTCACTTCTAAGTCTTTGTCCAGTGTGGAAACTCCAAACTTATCTGCTTTATCCAGAGACCAGTCTAATCCCCGTAACTTGCAGGGAAAAGCTTGAACTGAGTATTCGAGTAAATCAGGGAATAAGAACTTCAGGTCATAAGTAGAGTGTTCGGCAAGATTACCATAATCCATATATCGAACCATAACTTTGCCTCCATCAACTGCTTCAACCTGACATCTGTACATACTCCCGTCATCAGGAAATTTGCAGCAACATATGGTTCCTTTTGTTGCTGTTTCTCTCAATTTAGGTCCTCCAGTTTTGTAACTACCAGCCAAACGTTTTGAAAGGAAGATGATATCTTTTTCCATGGATGGCAACTGCAGGTAAAATGTGCCGTCATCGTCAATGTGTACTAGAATAGCACTCTCGGGTTCAGAGGGAGGGTCTGCATATGTAAACTTGTCTGCTGTATTTGACGATCCTGCACTGTTATTCCCCTCTCTTCTTCCCCCGCCAAAGCCAGATCCCCTTTCACCAAAGCCACCTTCATCTCCTCCCCTTTTACCGAATCCTCCAGAGTCTCCATCACGGGACCTTGGTTTGAAGCTACCTCGATCTGAACCATCATCATGTCTGAAAGAATCTCCTCCATCTCCGCTAAACGCACTTCTATCACTCCCACTTCCTCTTTCTTCTCGTCTTCCACCTCCAAATCCTCTGTCTTCTCGTTTATTGCCACCAACGCTTCTGCCTTCATCTTTCCTTGGACTCTGTACAAATCCGGGAGATCTGCTTCCAAAACTACTTTGACTTGATGATACAGACGGTGATGATTTGGGTCCTGGCCCTCCTGCAGACTGGCAATGCCCTGCTGAAATCATTTTTGCAGCAACGTCTTCCCCATTGCTCAAAACTGACACGGCAGACTTACTGACAAATGTACAACTCAGCTCTTGTTCCATGACTAAAGATTCAAAGTATGTGGTGGATGACTCAGACCAAGAATCGGCTCTAACTCCATATAAAGAACATTCATATGCCAAAGTAGGACTAGCTGAAACATCTGGTGTCATGGTCTTGACCAAACTATTGCTGATTAATTCTTCATTTCCATAGTCTACAAATACCACTTGACACTTGTCTCCTTGCAATGATGTTATCCGGCCTCTGTACCATTGCTGATCCTCCTCATAGAGAGCAACACAATACATTCCTACAGATGGTTGTGAAATGACTGGGACACCCTGGGGTATGTACTGTGCAGCAAGCTGATCCATTAGTGCAGACAATTCTTCATCTATCCCTGCCATTTGCAGGAAAAATCTATTGGGAGAGTGAACCATGCTGGTGTATGCCTTCACAGTTGAGCCTTGGGGAATGGCTTTCGCTGATTTCATCGCTGGTCCATGTCCTCCACTTTTACTTACATTACCAGCTTGATTTTTCAACATGTCGCAAACTGACTGGCCTTCAGCAGTGATCAAGTCTACTGACGGGGTTTCTCCTCTTGCTGACATAAATTTCAATGTAACATCTTTCTCCAAAACCAAGTCAGATAGAGAGTCTGCCAAATGGGATATGTCCCCTGGCAAAGCCAGACTGCATCTGATGGCTTGGGGTGGTAAATCTAAAAACCTTGGTTCTACCACACATACCATAGTTGGAGCTACCACTTCTCTGTTGCCATAATCAATGAAATGTACATTATATCCTGAAGGAGACATGTTTGTGATGACTGCTCTGTACCATGCATTGTCAAGGCTATATTGGGCCACACAGGCTTGTCCTATCATTGGTTTGGACACTTGAGTTCCTCCATCCTCCGAGTAATGACAATCCAGCTTTTCCATGACTGCATCGAGTTCAGAATTATTTTTACTCAACTGAACCCACATGCTGTGTGGGGAATCAATATGAGTGACCATGACCTGCTCTGTTTGATTTTCTCGCAACTTGGGACTGTCTGAATAACTTGGAATGTTGGCATTGACTTGTGGAGGCTGATTCCCTGCAACAACAGCTAGAGACACAAGTTCTTGGGCTACATCTTTACCATTTACATTCAGAGCTACAAAGCGGTATGCGTCATTTTTGCCTAAAACTTCACACTGACAACCATTCTCTGTGAGCTTTTCTAAAAAGTCCTTGGCATCCACTGACCAAGAATTGTCCTGAGGAAGAGGCCTCACCCCTTTCAAACTGCAACGGAATGCGAGAGGGTCTATCTGTCCAAATTGAGGGTTGACTTGCCTCAGTTCTGTTTTGGGTATTGTGTCAGCATTCCCGTAATCAATGAATAAAACTTTAACGCGATCGTCTAACTCCTTCACCACCAATCCTCTATACCATTGTTGATCTTCTGAAAATCTTGCAATGACGAATGCGCCTGGAGCTGACATTTTAACAGGCCTAGGTTCAGCATAATACTCTTGTAATTCTGAGGTCAACTTTTCCAAGACATCAGATGACTGATCTTGTTGCACCCAAAAATCTGCTGGATTGTCAATCCAACTGAGGAAAACACTAGATGTACTTCCTACAGGGAAATCCAAACTGCGACCTGAGGACTGTGACTTATTGTTATTGTTGACGTTTACAGGTTTGGGCGGCGTTCTGGCCTTGACGCCTGTCTGACTAAGGACTTGTTTTAGCTGGCTCCCGATATCTCTGTTTTCCTCAATGTCCAACAAGGAGACTTCATATCCATTGCGCTGTCTTCCAGTTACACAGACTTCAAATTCTCTGTCCACCACCAACTTTTCAAACTCTTCAATGGCCTCTGCACTCCATTTCTTTCCATCACCTCCATTGAAAGATGCTAAACTGCATTTGACAGCCAGAGCTGGCAAATTTCTGAATTCTGCCTTCAATTCACAAAGAGAATCTAACTCCACTGATTCTGTGTTTCCATAATCAACAAAATAAACTTGTGCTTTGTTCCTAGACAGGGATTGAATTATACCCCTGTACCAAGCTTCATCTTCATGAAATTTGGCGGCACATATTGATCCAGGTCGGATATCTTGCAGGGGTCCCATTCCTTGTGTCATATGAAGCCGAGACAACTCCTCTGATAAAATGATAATGTTATTTGTATGTGCAACCTCCTGGCACCAAAACACCTCGGGATTCGTTGCATACACCACCACAGCTTGAACTTTCTGACCTTCTTTCCACGAAACCGAAGCAAAACCTTGCATAGTGTCACTTCCATTATGATTGGCCTGTATAAAAAAAGAAGCAGAATAACAGCACGTCATTTCATGAAGGGATATCTTTACATGTTACGATAAGAAGAGAATTAACTTACATTCATTGACAAGGCTGTGAATGAGACATGCAAAATTCAAAGCAACCATATCATAGACATTTCCAATATGATCTAGAAAACGCGTTTTTCAAACAGATTGTGCAGAACCATTAATTACCCCATCAGCTTTTTCCATGGGTGCCACTGCCTACAGGTTGTGAAAGCAGAAACACCTCTAACCAAAACATATCAAACTGGAAAATCATTGAGTTCAGATTATGCAAATAGCGAAAACACCTACCTTCGCGCTTGCTGCAGAATCCTTCTCTGGTGCTCCGAACATTTTATTGATGTAGTTTCCCTGCTCATCATACATGTCTAAAAGATAGGTATCGTTGTTAGTCTTTCCAGAGAAAATAGCCTTGCATTTGTTGTCAACAACTAGATCCTCAAACTGAACTCTGAGCTCGGGAGTCCAATTACCATGTTTGCACGACACGCCAGCCAAAGCACACCTAATCAATGTGTCAAAGAGAAGGAAAAAAAACAAAAAAACCACTGATAAAGAAGTTTATGAAATTGAATTTCCTTGATCAAATGCAATGCAATCATTACAAAAAAATATTTTATCACAAAGCTTGTGATGTCTTTTGGGATAAATGCCTTTGATCTTATGGAGGCCCGAACATAAAAGTAAAAAAACCAAGCAAAGCAATTCAATACCCATTGTTAACCCTTTGCTGGATGTAAGTCTTCATTGACTTTTGCCTACCCTTGTTTCCTTAACCTATCTGTTGTCAGTCTTTCTTATTAACACTTATTTATCCACTGCGCATGATGCCAATATATTTTTCATGCAGCTCATCACCTTCTTATCATAATTACTGGTCAATAGACTCCCCTGGTCTATGTTCAGCCATGCCAATGAAAGTGAAACATCAGTGAAGAACTGCTAACCATAAAATATTGTGAATGAAAACCTTGGACTTTTCATAATTGTGCAAATAAATTGGAAGCTGATTGACTCAACATCAGGCCAATTCCTTTTCTCTGATTATGCCTTCAGCATGTTAAAAAAACAACTAAAACTAAAACATGCAATAAAATGAACTGTCTAAACTTGATGCATTTTGTTTAAACTGCCACCATCAGTTGGGAATGAAATTGGGACTGTGAACATCATTTGAGAACAATTCCATGAAAGAGCATTGAATGACTTACCGATAACTCTGAACAGGATACTGCATCAGGTCAGGGTCAAGCTTTTTGACTCGGTCTGCACCAACATAGTCTGTGTTACCATAATCCACAAAATTCACCTCTATCAATCCACTGTTAAGAAGACCTGAAAAAGATGAGTTAACACTTGTATTTCTAGAGCACAATAAGAAAATGAATGGGAAAATATGTCATTATGAAATAAAACAAAAGATGAAATGAACAGGCCTAAATATAATTCAGGTAGTCTGCGGAAACTAGGAAAAACAAAAATCAGAAAACAAAACTGGATAAAAACACAGACAGAACAGTGAATATATTAGTTTTCTTTAAACCTATGATGGTACCATTCATTTTCAGTGTGAATATTATATAAGGAACAAATTTCATCGACGCCTCTTACAATGTCATTGTCCTAAAGCTGTCAAGGCAATTCTAATCTAATTCGTTTTTCATGAACTGTCAAAATATGTTTGGCTCAAAAATCTTTCTTTCTTTATCATTTCCTTTCTACCTTTCGGTGTAAGGTTAAGTGCGGACGAACTCTCGCCATTGATCTT
>JARDUL010265555.1:259-15070 GCA_030265205.1 Dirona pellucida | reverse complement strand
CCTTACATTTTACTGATAAACACGTTGCTGTTACCCCAGTGGTTACTATTCAGTTATAGGAGAACTGAGAGCTGCCATCTGGGCATAAATATTCAGTGATATAATATAAATAATATATTAGTTCGTTGCCTTTATTTGTCTCTATATCATAATATAATTCTATTTGTTTGTAAGTAAGTCGTTTTGCATATTAAGCTGTCATTTTTGTAGTCTGAGGTCGAGTTTTTATAACTATCATCACCGTAATTACTTCATATCATGAATTTACCCCCCCACACAATGTTATTGTTTGTTTTATACTGCTTGAAACTATTCTACACCTAAGCATTTGATGTATATGTAAATATTCTAAAATAGTAAATCCGTTAAATTACAAATATTTTCAAGCCACAACTTTTTGATTGTCTCATCTTTTACTATGCTCTGTTAGTAGATAATGCTATGTAATAATAAAATCATTCAAAAGTTAACTACTGTGCTGGGTTTTTTTTAACTTTGTATCGTCACAACTGATATATGTATAGCTAGTCTTGTGGCATGTTTGTTTGTGTGTGGTCAGTTTGATTTGGAAATCATATTTTGTCTCCAGAAAGCAGCTTATGGGCAAGCCATGAGTCAAGCTCTGAAGGGTGCAAATGGCAAATTGAAGTAAACTGAAATGGCGAGGACTACAATACTCCACAACCCAACACAAGGCTAGAAAGACTATCAGGAATTAATGACAGCAGATGATGAGTACAAGTTCAGGCTCAAAGACTTTACATACATCATTAGTCCTCTAGCAGGCTGCGTCATTCAATATCCTTGTCAACTCCATGAGGAACTTACAGTTGAAAATTTCAACAATGAAAAAGCAGCAACACCTACAATGTTTGTCAATTAAAATTATTTATTCATTTGTAATAATCATAAATAAAACTCATTAATGAAAAAAGCATCACCAGTCACAAAGTTGGTTTATTAATAAATAAATTAAACCAACAGAAAATTATTTTCCCAGGTTTTTGTTTTTGATTAAAAGAAAAAAAAGAAGCAAAATGTCATCCCACAGTATAACCTGCATAGAAAAGTATAGCAACCCAATATGATTATCAAAATTGACATAAAGTCAGTTAGAAACCCAGCATACAGAGAGTCGTGGGACACCACAGTGTCTCGTAAATACACTGCCCCTTGTTTTACACATAAACAAGCTCGTCCTGTATGGACACTCGAAAACAGTAAATGTATGATTATGATGAATGATTTGTCAAAATTGACATGAAGTCGTTACAAACCCAGCATACAGAGTCTTGGGACATCACAGTGTGTCGCAAATACACTGCCCCTTATTTTACACATAAACAAGTTCCTCCTCTATGGACGCTCTAAAACAGTTAATGTATGATTATGATGAATAATTTTTCAAACAGGTTTGGTAAGAGGAACAAGTGGTTCTATAGGATGAATGTCTATATTCTATATGTCATATTTTTATTCAGTAAAGAGCATTTAAACGCTAAGGCTAATAAGAAAGTTAGTTTATCGGACAGATTACAACTTTGAAATTATGGGGTTACAGTTACACTACACATGAGGACCACGTTGTCATTACCATCTCAAAACCGAACCCCCATAAATCAATTCATAAATTTCAAAGAGATTAAAAATCACAAATGTAAAATATATTACAATTCAGTAAGTCTTGATTTTAAAGATATAAACACCACCAATAAAGTGCTTTATAATTCAATCTCAAATTGTCATGGATATTTGTAAATATATATAGTATATTATGATTATTAATATAAATAATTATAAATATGTTTTGTATATAATATGTAGATATAGCTGTACAAACAATAATGCCTTAAATCTAAATCAAATTAATATCAACCAGATAATTGGCGTAAATAATATACCAGTGAAATGAATACAAGCCATTTGACTCAACTGTTCACATCAGCAGCATTGTCATTGACATACTGTAACCAATAACAACAAAGAATCATCCAAATGCTTTAATTCAAGCAATTTATTAAACATTGAACTATGGTAATATTCATACTAGAACTTTCATTAACAGCCAAAATATTTGTGCTGTCAATTAAACAACATTGCCATCACCCATCATTAAGTATAATTGAGCGTCGAGTCACTCAGTTGCCGAGATAGATTAGATGTTTTGGCAACATTTATTAACAAGGCATACTAAGACACACAAAATAAATTCTACAAAAAACGAAAAAGTATAAATTATCTTGGAATTAAAAAACCCCATTTCTTGTGCAATTTGAGAACAATGCTCCCAGACGATAATCTCAATAAATATATATATAATATAATCTATACAGAACTATACAATCTTACGAGTTCATTTCACAATCATCCAGTAATATGCTCAATAAAACAATATATAACATAAATAATGATGGGTTTATAGTCTGCATTCCTGTACAAACACATACAGTAGAGCAGCATGTAAGGCGCATCAAACTAACATACTGATAACAATATCTTTTTCGGCATGTAGCTGGGAGGTCATTTGCAGCTGAATCAAGTGAGGAATGTAATAATAATAATAATAATAATAATAATAATTACAATAAATGTGGTCTACAATGCTCGTTGTGAAACACACACATGAAACATAT
The DNA here is from genome assembly GCA_030265205.1 of Dirona pellucida. Classification (NCBI taxonomy): domain Eukaryota; kingdom Metazoa; phylum Mollusca; class Gastropoda; order Nudibranchia; family Dironidae; genus Dirona; species Dirona pellucida. The sequence goes on along the minus strand of JARDUL010265555.1, from coordinate 12,437 downwards.
TTGTAATATAACAAGCTTATCCATGTAAACAATTATAAGCAAAAACATAAACATCCAAATAAGCAGCATCATCATCCACCCGCCAGTATCCTCTATGTTCTGCAATGAGTGAGTAAGTCCAGACTCTGGCCCTTAACACAGTGGCTTCACATCTCCCTCATATTCTCATTTTACATTATTGAGAGTCTAATTTGATGTGAACATGATTTGAATATGAAGTGAATGTGCAGTCAGAGTGCATTATTTCTCTTTCTCTCGACATTCACGATTTCAAGATAGAGTGAGCATTAATTCATTGGCGTCAGATAATTCATTGGTTTAAAAGAAGAAAAGCAAACAGAAGACGAAGGCACTGGGTGCACCATCACTTTCAAAGAAGGCCATGGTGAATACAACCATCTTCTTGACGAAATTCTACAGTGGCGTAGGGGAGCTCAGGAAGACTACAGGACTTCTGTGGCAGATCAAAACGAATGATCACGAAGGAGGGGAATGTTTTGTAACACTGTAGTCTTCCTGAGCTCCCCTACGCCACTGTAGAATTTCGTCAAGAAGATGGTTGTAGTCAATTGTTTTGTTTGTTATCTGACAAAGGCGCCACCTGGTATATTCTAGTTATATTAATTGATTTACACTTGAAGCTATAGGTACCATTATCTTTTCTCTATTTTTTTTTTTCATTCCTTTACCTCCGGATTATCAGCTTCTGGCAGCCCTCATTGCTTAGTAAATATTAAAGAAATAGCAAATTTTACAAATCCTAACACATCTAAGTTTTTAAACACCATGTAGACCCTTCTGTACATTCAAATAATAAAAGCATAAAAATATAAACAATCAGTGATATTGAGCACAGACATTTTAGACGTGGTTTTGTAGATACTAGTAAGGTATCCTCATGTTGGGGTGGTGGATTAGTCCAGAGGTAGTGGGCTGTTTTCTGTTTACGGCCAGGCGGAGTTGCCGTGGCAGGCATGGGTTCGATTCCCCCGGTCGACAGTAATCTTTTTTCTATTTTCTGTTCTTGTCTCTCACTGGCACTGTTGCATTTTCCCACTCTCAGTCTGTCTACTAGACCATTCAGTGCCCGCTCCCTCTTCATTTATTGTCATGTTGGAATGTGTGAAAAAATAACATGTCATCATGTGGTCATCATTTGAGCCAAAACATTAACAATTTTCACAATGCACTGAAATATATCATCATAGTCACAGGTTTTGGGAAGTTATTGGCGGCTATAACTATGGTAATCTGGAAGGAAAATGAACCTCTTTGCATTCTGCTTGTACCATCTGGCACCAATAGGAGGACGGGATGAGTTGACAATAAACTAAACAGGCAATTTCTCAGTTGCAAAAATATGTAACTCAATGTTACGTTGATGCATATTTTAGTGGTATTTGATCACAGTAGTATTTTGTCATAATAAACAAATAAATAAAAATTAAAACAAAATTGCCTTTACTTTGTCTTTAGGGTTCTTTTAAAGACGAAAACAACCCAAGCGTCAGCCGCAGTGCAGTGCCAAAATGTAAGCAATAGGAGTTAATTTCCTTGCCCGTGAAAAAATGTCAATGCCGAAAGCCAGTCTGGAACCCCCCCCCCCCCCTACCTACGTGGTTAAAATGCCATGTCTCAACCTCTCCACCATCACGCCTCCTAAAAATAAAATGACCTTTGTGAGGTTTTTTTTTCTTCATACAAACTATTCTCCACTATTGAAATTTAAAAAAAAACAATTGGCAAGAAATCAGCGCGGCTAGAACTGTAACAGTAAGATGTAGCAAGATCAATAACAAGCACAGAGAATAGTGTTACAAACAATTCAAAGGCAAAATAATAACTTTCAGAGTCGTTTAAAACATCTATAATTTCAGCAGAGATAAATGGATGGATTTTCACAATGTTCAAAAACTTCTTAAAATCTTGTATTTAAAAAATCCCTCCTCTACGCCACTTTCCCCTCTAATTGTCAAAAGAGGGTCTTGCAACTTGTGTTCACCTTGGTCACGTTGTGTCAACAATAAAATCTACTTTGTCCTAACATTTGATGACAATCCATAGAAAACTAAATCACTTATTTCATTGTGTATAATAAATTTCTCATGTAAAAAAAAAAAACCAACCAAAAATATTATTTAAAATGCATAAGAATTATAAATTACACAGCTTTGGCAGGATTTGACCATGTGCAGCTCCACGCAGCAATGGTTGTTCCCTGCACCCAACCACTTACACCTCATACACCAAAACGGGAAATGGCACAATTTAAATAACACTTTTTTTTATGAGTAGCTCATAGCTCATCATTATCCGAGCCCTCGTCATTCCCAATTAAAGACAAAGTCTGTTCTGTGTCTTGACTTTCACTAGCAGTAGCTGCCTTCATGTCCATACGAACCAAAATGAAGTAAAGAAGAGACCCTGAAAATGGAAAACATATCAAATATGGTTAGAGCATGATGCACATTTTCTGCAAGTCGAAACTCCATATTTACATCTTTCAAACAGGCTGCTCAACTATATGCCCCCAGGGGAGTTGAGATGAATTGAGTGAATGACACGACCTGCTGGCCGGATAAATGATGGGAAGTCTGTGAGTCGGTACCTGTGAGGGAACACAGAGACTATAAATATATGTATAATAATATTATGCTGCAGATGCCACAAAAACTTTTATAAGCGTTGTCTGAACTTTCAGCAGTCATGCAATACGACAAGATCATTAGCAGATTTTCCCCCAGCAACTTGACCTTGCTAATCGGGAAGTGCCGAAAAAAAATCGTCATGAGATTCCTTATTCACCATTGGAAAGTTGCTTGTCACGGTACTTTTTACTCACAATAGAACGACCTCGGGGAAATGGAAAACCCAAGCAAACGGTTTTCACCTATTCAGTCATGATTGTTGAGCAATCATGTTTGTTAAATAAATGTAGGCTGCACACCACAACCCATTCCAGCTTGTTGTTCTGAGAATGATGCGGGACTAACTGGTTTAAAAAAACCAACAAACCTTTAACAAAAAATATATAAAAGGCTATAAGACAAATTATTTAATGTACTTACTTTTCCCCTTAATAGAGGAAATCCCTTAGATTGAAAAACCCAAAGGTATTCTATTTTTTGAAATGCTATTGAAATAGGAAATTACTGATCTAACACTAAAAGGCATCAAAGTGAACGCAAAATGTCATCAAAATCGGTACTTCCTGAACAGTGACGTCAAATTTTAGGGGAAAATAATCTAAAAAACTTATTCTATTGGACCATGACATTCGGGAAGTACAGAAACATTGATGAAATTGTGCATTCAACTTTGATGTCCCTCAGATATGCATTTCAGTGGCATTTTGTAACCTTATCTTTTTAAAAAATTAGAACAACAAGACTGATTTACTCTCTGCTGTTTGCAAACTGTTTATCATCACTTGTCTGCTCACCTATTAGGACAAGTACGATCATCTCGATGAACCCACTGTAGTGTGCCGATGAGAAAAATAGAATGCTGCTGGCCACAATAGACAGGGTGGGAACCAGAGGCATCAGGGGTGTCTGGTAAAGGGAAAACAAGAATTAATGTATATAATGAGGAGTGATGGTAAAGGGAAAACAAACATTAATGTATATAATGAGGAGTGATGGTAAAGGGAAAACAAACATCAATGTATATAATGAGGAGTGATGGTAAAGGGAAAACAAACATTAATGTTTATAATGAGGAGTGATGGTAAAGGAAAAACAAACATTAATGTATATAATGAGGAATGATGGTAAAGGAAAAACAAACATTAATGTTTATAATGAGGAGTGATGGTAAAGGGAAAACAAACATTAATGTATATAATGAGGAGTGATGTTAAGGAAAAACAAACATTAATGTATATAATGAGGAGTGACGGTAAAGGGAAAACAAACATTAATGTATATAATGAGGAATGATGGTAAAGGAAAAACAAATATTAATGTATATAATGAGGAGTGACGGTAAAGGGAAAACAAACATTAATGTATATAATGAGGGAAAACACAAATTGACATAAAAATATAATGTTGAATGATGAAATAGTGGTAACAAGAGAAAACATACATCAATGGATATGTTGAATGATGAAATAGTGGTAGTAGGAAAAACAAACATTAACACCAACAACAAACAACATAATATGATGTTCTAAGAAAACATAAAAGCAAAATGACTATAATAATATATAGCCTTGCTTTAGTTAGTTTTTAGTAGATTTTCTCTCAAAACCATGAAAAATGAGTTAGTATCATGGAAGCACAGTGATGATACAAGGAGTGTTTCCCAAATGAATGCATCAGGTCATTTCTTGATATTTGCTATATTTTGCTCTTGCTAACTACAAAAACAACCAAAGTAATAATAAACCTTTAATGAGATTGCACTTATATCTATTGAGGACATTATGTTGTCTGTCTGTAGGGTAAAAAGTTTAAAAGGCATATGTTTTAGTTATCAGATGACATATAATACAATGGCGTTTTGCGACACACACAAGATGTGTTTAATTAATTTATCTTAGTTCTAATCTTTCAAATACCAACCTCAAAGCCAGAGTTTGGAGCATCAATTTTCTGCGTCCACAGCAAAAATGTCAGCACAACCAACAGAAAAAGGAGAGTTGAGAATGCAAACAAAGCGATGACAGACGCGTCCAATAAATCCTGCCAGCCGTAATTCATCTGGAAAGCCAAACCTACACAGCTCAGCCAGTGCAAAACTATCACGTTGTTGACAGACAAAACACCCGGTACAAACGGTGAAAATTTATCCGCCAGCATCAGCCGAAATGACCTATATTCATCAACAGGATTCACAGAAACAGACACCTGCCCGTTATGCTGACGCAGCTTCTCTGAATCAACTTTTTGCGTGAATAATACGTCATCTTCACCTTCACTGTCACTCTCGTCCTCAAATTTTTCACGAGAGCTATCATCCGCTATTAAGGCCAATGCTCCATTGTTTATGTCGCTCTGTTCTAATCCATTGGAGTCTGCAGCAAGAATGCTTTCTTCTTTTCCATCAGTATTATTGCTCAATGAAGTGTCTAACGGTGAGCTATCATTTTGGTCAGAATTTGCAGTCGTCACTTCACAACCAGAGGATTCTGCCTTATCATTTTCCACCGCGTTTTCAGGCGTAGAACGACTCAGACTGTTAGAATAATTATTAGTTTTTGTCACTTTCAATTTGATGAGAGCAGATCCCAAAAAAATGAAAGTGATGAGCATGAGCAGGATAGTAACCTCAATCAGAAAAGACAAATCAAGCATCAGTGAAAAAGTAGAAGTCAAAATACCGACACAAATAACACTATTGACTGGCACTCCTGTTCTTTTGTTGACCTTCAAGAACCATCCAAAGAAGAGTCCATCGCTAGCCATGCGGTAGATAATTCTGGACGCACCGTACATATTCAGCATCTGCAGATTGAAGAAACTGAAAAGAGGTCCAAGAGTCACTATGAATTTCCCCCAGGTCATTCCGTTGTAGTCAAAGGCTGACGATAGAGGTGATTTCGTGTCGATCATCCAGTAAGGAATGAGAAAAAGAATTCCAATGGAGGCCCCTACATATACCATAGCCACTATCAGGAGTTCAAAAACAATAGCTCGTGGGACTGACCGCTGGGGATTCTTCGCTTCCTGAAAAATAAAAATGAATTAATTAAAAAGGCACTGTTAGGGGTAATAGTAATAATTTGAAAAAAAAGAAATTTACATATTTTCAGAGTAGATAATATCATTGTCTGTGAAAAATGTACGTCACAATTCTCAAATCTATAAAGAAAAACCAATTCAAAATGATCGTCACAACACAGCAATAAATCAACTAGCTAGATATGCAACAACAGTATGTGAGAAACAGAACAACAAAACAATCTTTAAATACTAATATCTTCTGTCAAAAATGTATCTGTTCACTTGTAACGGACAAAAAATGCTGTTAAAGGAGGCTTCATGTCCCGTGACCAAATAGGGCACAGGCACCAGATCCCGGACACTGTCAACATTGGCAGCTAGCCAGACTGACCGATAATATAAATCTTCAAAATTCAGGAGCTGATAAAATAGGACGAGTTATTTCAATTAACTGTTTCCCACATTTTAAAAATATCATTTATTCATGAAGTACCGGAATTAATCATATTGTCCGTTCAAATTTTATGCCCTTAAGAGCGGTAAATTCCTACCTTATTAGCATTTCGTTACATTATAATTTATAAAAATAGAATGCCTTTTGGGTTGTTTTTTTTTTTAAATCTTAACAATGTCTACGATTTCTCCAATTGCTTCTATAGCAAACACCAATAAAGAATTATCATTATTATTATAGTGGTTACCAGGAATGAGGTCTAGCACGACCAGGATTCAAACACTTGTACATTGTTTATGAAGCCTACTTATTATTATCATTGCATTGGATTCGAATAACAAATCAAAACAATGCAACAATTTAGTGAAAAATAATCTTTAAGCTGTTTACCTCTGCTGATATGGAAACAACTTCAAACCCGCTACAGGCGTAAATTGCCATTGAGGCCCCCTTCACCACCCCTGCCACACCAAAGGGGAACAGGCCGCCGTGGCCCTCGTTGATGAAGTTACTTGAACTGCCATACAGAGGGCCGGCCACAGCAACAAACACCAGCACCGATACGGTAAGAACGGTGAGGGCCGTGTTAAGGACGGAGGAGCAGCGAACGTTGCAAGACACGATGACAGTCAAGACGATTTGAAACGCACAGGCCATCACATCAAGAGATTCTGCGAATGGGACCCCAAATTGGATCTCACCAAAAACGGCTGTGGTGTGGCTCTGGAGAAAGAGGGAAAGAAAAGGATCATACATTTATTTTGAATCACCACGCCCTTCAACGAACATTCATAGAACTTATAGAATTTTTTTGAAAACTTTGAAGGATTAAATATAAAGTTCCCGAGCTCAATACTGAGCATATAATAATATATAGTATTTGTAATAGGCATTCGGTATCATTTATTAGTTTGCCATTGATTTCCACCCTACCCGCCACTTTCACCACGGCTGAGTAGACCCTGTAACCCACTTTGCAGAATAGCTCAGTGGTAGGTAGTCTAAGGTAGTCGGTCTGCTTTTGCCAGCAAGGAGGTGTCGTGGCAGGCATGGGTTCGATCCCACCCCCCGACTTATATTTGCTAAAGACATACCCTGGGTAGTCCAAAGTTTGCGGCATTGTCCCGAACAACACAGCTGATTATGAGATTCAGTTGATCAATCATTTAATTGCAATCTGCGCTGCCAATGATTGAAGCTAATTTACATACTTTATATTTTCACTCAAATCAACATAGTATAGTCAGGTCATTATTACTAATGCAACGAATGGCTTCTACGTTGCCGTGACTACAATGGTATGTTAGGGTATACACTCATCATTAATCCCTCTCCCTCCCTCACGCTTCATTTTTTTGGGAGGTTACACTCCTTCAAAGGTGAGGGGGGAAACAGCGGAACTTACTCATGACGACATAATATGATCTGATGAAAATCTTTTGTTGTTACTGAGGCAAATTTTGTATTAAAAAAAATAAAATAAAATAGAATTGCCATTATTTTGCCAACTAGGGCATTTTGTTTTTTGGGTATACTAAAAGAAGACCGAAATAGCCCAAGCGTTAGACATAAAGCCTCATTTTCAGTATACAACTACAAGGGAAATAACTGGGCAAATATTGTAAGGGTGTTGAAATTTTGCATGATTATCCATCTTGTAAATTCATATTATGTATTTTGACAAGTGTGACCAAACAGAGAGACACATATCATACTTAGTCTAAAATTATATTAGCTCAACTCTGATTTCTTTTTGGTTTTGAATTTCTTTATATTATTCTTAATCATACAATAGCTCTAAGTGTGAATTACGAAGAGTGTACTCCCAACCTGTATGGAATGGTTGAAGAAGGAATCCAAGAGGCCACTCCACGCCCTGGCACCAACACAACCTGAGCACAAACCCGCTGTCAAAGAAAGACACAAGAAAAGTCTGTAATTAAAATAGCAACTTATTTGCTGAAACTCAATCCTGCCACATCTTGTATTTATTCCTCGGTTTTTATGCATTTTTGGCTCTGGCCCATATTTGATACTAACTTTCATCAGCTCACAAGTTAGCCCATATAGGCCCTATTGAAGGAGCAAATCATTATATATATATACAAATCTGATAATCTAAACATAAATCTAATTAACGTATATATACAAATCTGATAATCTAAACATAAATCTAATTAACGTATATATACAAATCTGATAATCTAAACATAAATCTAATTAACGTATATATGTATTGCCTACGTTGCAGTGTATGTACCCTAAGGACAAAGTGCCCTTGTGGATAAAATAAAGACAATTTATACATACATACATACATACACCAATTCAATGACACAAATTTGCAAAGATTTACTCACAAATTATCATCAGCCACCCACAAATGAAAGCCAAAAACTCGCCCCCAACCTATGAAATGTACAAAAAAATAGAGTGAAAGAGAAATAAATTATGATGTTACTTTGTATCATTCAAATTTCATTTCACTCCCAACAACATAGTATCCATTGAAACAAGGCGAGCAAAGCTAGAGTGCTCTCACTGAAAGCACAGCGCATTCCTAGGATTTTTAAATGTAATAAAATGCATTGAATATTAAACCAAAGAAATTCATCTAATGCAAGCTGGGCCCAAACACAATTTGTTATAAAATAGTTGCTGGACGTGTCTACAATGGTATAATAAAGATTATAAAGATTAAGATGGTTTCTAGATTAAAACCCCACGCAAATACAGGCTCGCAAACTTAAAACCTTTATCCCCAAGCAGGTTGTGTCATTCAAACTTCTCCTCAACTCCAATACGCTTTACAATAAGAATTTAACAAAACCCAAATACAAAGCACACTGAAACATGTTCGTAAAAAAATCCTACAATAAAATCAAACCGTGCATACATGATAAAATCACAAATAAGTGGCACATTGTGATAGACTTAAATCATTTATATGTGCCTGTAGAAAGAAATAGTATTTCATCTTTTTCTAAATCAAAGAGAGTCCATATTTTTAATTACCTTATAGAAAAATGTATAGGCTGCCCCAGTCTGTGTCACTGAGCTGGAAAACTCTGAGTAAACCAAGGCATTCATCAATGTGACAGCAATGGCCACCAAAAAGCAAATGGTGGTAGAGGGACCTGGTCACAATGCAGGAAAGAATAAATTATGTTTATGATGCAGTGTAAAAACAAAACGAAAAACGTTTTTGATGTATTTTACATGGACAAGTGGGGGGGGGGGGGGGGGGGGGAAGAGACAAAAAGAGATGAAACTGGGGTGAAGCACACAAAAAAAGAAATAGACTGAAACGGCAATATGTCTAATAATTTCTATAATTTTAAGGCCACTAAAAACTAACATAAAATGGCATACATAGTGGTATCACATTGTGTTCATCACCATTTTGCCTTAGTTTTATTTTTAACGTTATGTTCTATGTGGCGCAAAAAGTAGTGCCACTAAAATGATTGATTGTCACTTCATGCTAAATATTATTTTGTGAGGTGCAGGAAAAAAGATAGAAGGTAAGAAAAGACAGACAATCTGACAAAAATCTGCCTCAATCAATAAATGCCATCATTCATGCCAACAACAAAAAAGTGTAATAAAATTAGCTATTTACTTGACTAATTTCTCATTCAGGTCTATTTTTTCAAACACACAAGAAAGTCCTTCTTTCAATTTATATAGGAATAGGAAAACAGTTATATAATAGATATTATTGCAAAAATATATTATATCTACACAAACATTGTGGGCTCAAGTCATGACCATGGCAATGCATCATCACCCGGCAGAATAATAAAATAGTAGGAAAATGCTGCAATGCCAGAAAGAGACAATATGTACAAGAATGAAAGATTGTGCAATGCGCAGAGAACGTAATACACCAAAAGGTATATTATATAGGTATTACAAAGAAAGAAGAATTATTGACATTACCTGCATATTCCTTGGCAATGACACCCAACAGCACATAAATGCCAACTCCTATTGTGTTGCCTACACCGAGGAATGTAAGTTGTGGGGTGGACAGACAGCGTCTTAGCTCTGTCTTCATATCTCCAGGATCAGTTTCTTTCAGACGGACCATCCGTTGTTTCAGATACTGAAAGTAATCCCTCCATTGTGCCCCAGAGGCCATCCTCAATGATTTAAAAGAAACTCCCTCCTCACCATCAATGAATCAACCCCGAGACAAATATGTTTATCTTGTCTGGAAAAGAAAAGAAAGAAAGATTTTGTTCAAAATCATGACTGAAATTTAAAAATCAACATTTTTGAAATCTTGTTTATGATGCATAAAATAAAAGCCTTACACCGAAAGGTACAAAAGGTAAATCGATCAAGAAAGAAGAAAGATTTTTGAAATCTAACCTAATCTCCTGAGATGTAATGTGTGGGTATCTTCAGGTTCTCTAATGCTGGTGTGGCTTTCCATATAAACTTACCAATGTATGGATATAAGTTATAAGGGAAGACAAAATAAAACGACGCAAGAAGCTTAAAATTATATATATATAGAACCCTTGTAAAATCTACTCTGACTTACAACTATGGTACCTGGACCCTAACACAAAGCGATGAAGAAAAACTGGATGCACTTCATAGGAAGCAGTTGAAGAGAATTCTCGGCATAAAAGCTATCCAGTCAAAATCAGAAACAGTGAGTCAGAGCAGACGACCAGGCCATTCTGAAAATCTGTTTATCATAACCGTTTTCCTATAACGCGGGGCAAAAGAATGTTTAGTTGCGCGTTCACAATAACTTTTAACAACTAAAACACGAGCACCAAAACATACACGGTCATACAATGAATATATATGAACAAAAAATGCGATGAACACGCAGATGTGAAATGAACGCGCAGTGAAAACTCAGCAGGCACTTTTAAAATTAATAAAATGCTCTAAAAACATTTTGAAACATCTGGCTATTATTTGCATCACAAAACAATTATAATAAGCACACATACATACTACATTATAATGTGTCTTGTACTTGTGATCATGTGACCGTGGGCCTGGGGTGATCCCAATAAAATTATATGGACACAAGAAGGTGGCTCCGGCACTGCAGCACTATAACTACTATGTCTAGTCTCCTTCCTACGTACTGCAACTGCCTGGTCACAGATTGGAACAGTCACACAGTCTCCCCAATAATATAATCAGCAGTTTGTCTTTGGAAGCATTCAAAAATGCACTAAATTAAATTAAATGTGTTGTAATCTATCTATATATAATTATAAAATGTGTATTTCTGTATGGAACATATTTGCAGGAATCGGCAGACATGCATTTTGCATCTTAACGAAAGAAGAAGAAGAAGTGCATTCATTAAATTAATCATTAATATTAATATTAATGAAAATTTATGTATTTTATTTTATTTCTTTTAAAAAAACCGACTAAGATACGAACTTCACATTGCCATCTCAATCTCACTCTCTCTATCACTACACTACCAAGGGCTGGCACCACTCATTTCATCATCAATCAGTTGAATCAGAATAATAATAGTAATAGTAATAGTAATAGAATCTAGAATTGTGGCGCAATAAATTACAACCTTCAATATTATTTTTGTCATGTATATATAATATATGTAACGGAAAGTCATTTTTACCTGAGCAATATCATTTACAAAGAAGTACCAATTACTGTTTACCCTATCACAGCCACAGTACAGTCCATCAAGTTTTACAGTCGTGTCGTTTTTTTAGCAGCCTTCCACTTACGTTGTTAGTGTTAGTTGTTATTCACAAAGAGAAAGTAGGAACGCAGGAACAGGAAATGGAAACAATGTATTCATGGATTTTTTTGGTGTACTGACGGAACACGTCAATAGCGTCACATAGTATTGGCGGACTCATTATCGCTATGGTCCAGGGTATTGGTCCCAGAGAAGCTTATATCGATATGGTCCAGGGTATTGATCCCAGAGAAGCTTATATCGATATGGTCCAGGGTATTGGTCCCAGAGAAGCTTATATCGATATGGTCCAGGGTATTGGTCCCAGAGAAGCTTATATCGATATGGTCCAGGGTATTG
>JARDUL010265444.1:0-15074 GCA_030265205.1 Dirona pellucida | reverse complement strand
ATGTACATTGTAGGGTAGCAGTTTAGTACTTTTCTATTTAAAAGTACCATTGGTGGATCTATACTTTCGCAGTTTAAGTTTAATAGTTTTTATTATAAAATATGCACAGCCCATTTTTTTCAAAGCTGACATCAGCTTTTCCCTGAACCCACCCTCCCCCCTTCGAGCTGACGTCATTAAAGAACGGTCCCTAAGCGATTAGAATTACATTAATACTGGCGGCAGTATTCATGTACACAGCAACTCTGTGTGATAGGTCACATATATTTTGTGATTAAGAATTGAATGGTGTTGCCTTTAAAAAAAGGGGATAAAGATTACCCTACTATACCTTCAGCCCATTTGAGGAAAAAGCTGAAATCAGACGAAATCTGAAAGATTTACACCCCTGTGTTTGTTTGTCTTCTATCTTTTTTGTCATAAGTGCTGGTCTTGCTCTCAATTCATTGGTTAAATATAATGTTAATAATGTCTGTATGGGCGCTGTGGACACAACCTCATGCAGGCCCACTGCATTAGAGAAGAATTTCTCAAGGTGTGTCATCAAGACGTGAGCATGATCCAAGCCATTGTCCTCACATGGTCTTCACCCGCCACTTCCTGCAGACCCTATTAATGATTAATACTGTAGCTTATATGATGCAAACACCATTACTTTAATTTATGACTTGCTGGGAAAATGAGGGGGGGGGAGATTAATAATTATAAACGTTTGGTAGCAGTAGCAGTTAGCAGCAGTGTTTGATATTAAATAGCACTGGTCAGATTTACCCAATTTGGACTTAAGCACCCCATTATTATGAGCGATGAAAACCCAGGGCCTGAGTATATTTTTAGGCTCGCAATGATTTCGGGAAGAGGCCTTTTTTTGGGGATGCATGCTATTCTTCCCCAAAAAACACAGAACAACCCTCACACAAATATACACTTTCAGGACTAATGAGACAGAACCCATTCAGAAACATAAAATAACAAAAATCAATAACAACATGGTGACAATATTAAAAAATTTAATACTTATATATTTACAAAGCCTTAATTGGAATTGACTTGATACAGGATGGAAACATTTAACAATGATGAGCGCCAAGAATAAAAATAATCCCTATACATACAAAGAGAATAGTACATCTTGGTATGAATTGCTTTATCAAGTAACACTACTAAAATATGTATGTCTAAATAATCAGAAGGATCAAATGTGACAAATTATTTAGTACCGCACAGCAAATTAAGCTGGAATTCTGCAGTGAATAAAACAATATTGAAAAGCAAATAAGTCCCATATGCCAACTGCATCTGAAATTCCCCCACTTACAATAACATGTATAAAAACAATGGTTATAAAACAACAAAACTAAGGATTTTTTTTAAAAAGATCCCTCCCACCCTTAGATCCAAAGTTGTGTTTGTGTTTTAAAAAGCTGTGTAGTTGCTCATCATTCCCCCAGTGTTGCCCATACCATCACCATAACCACCTCCCACGTCGTAGCTGTTCATACCTGTGAAAGACAATTTACAGGTAGGTGTGTGTTCTTAGACTTGTAAGGATACCATTTACATTTTTACCAAATTTACCATCTTTTAAAAAAATAATTTTAAAAAGCTAATTTTTTTTAAACAAAGAAAATTAATTATAAAGGGTTAAATGAATGAATTACAGCTAATCTAATGACTTTGTGAATTACTTTGATTCTCTTAACCGGTACGTTGCCACATTCAGTGAAATTTTGAAAATCACACTGTCCAGTTGTCACCCTCAAAAAGTGTTGGAAGACCTCATCGAATGAATACTGAAGGTGATGTAGGAAGTATATTTTTTTCTTCAGCGAAATGCCTTGCAGTCGTCTACTTCGTTTTACTACAAATACTTTTTCAAGTCAGGTATTGAAAAGTTATTTCTTGATTGAAATTTTGAAATGTGATGATTAAACCAAACAGTGGCAACTGGGATGTCAAAATGATGGCACGTACAGGTTAAAAGAAATGTCAATAAAAAAGTAACCTAAAATATCCTTATTTTCCCTCACTAATCTTACTTTAAATTTAAACAGCTGTTGGGAGGTGATTAAAGATTAATACCTACATACAATCGAGTCTGCGTAAGATAAACTTGCACAATAAGATAACACCAAAGAAATGTTTCACACACCAAAAATTCACCCTACACCCTGTCAGTGAAGATCCCAAAAAACCAACCCATACCCACAAAAGTCACTTTCTTTGCGATGTGACCTTCAGTTTACAACACAATTTGTCAACCACTCTATAAAAAAATATTCTTAAAATGCTATCATAGAAGTGTAACTTTTCTCCCTAAAAAGAAAATCACACATATGGTCCCTTGAAGTTAATGATAAGCAGACTCGATTGTAAAAAAAATAAAATGTCTGAACTCTGTATGATGGATAAATCAACTGTCAAAAAGAATAATAAATAATAACAAATTGGCAAGAAACCCTTTTATGCCAAATATGAATTTACAATAAGAATCAAATTTGTACTTTTTTTTCATTTAAGAAATCCTTTCACATCAAATAGATCTAGATTTATGTACAATACATTATATTACACCAACAAAAGTCATTAATTGAATTAATATTGCCCCTGACCCTCCAGATAGGAACTAAGAAAGTGCATCATGGCGTTGGTCATACCTTGGTTTCCATATCCACCGACATTGCCAAACCCTGAGTTCCCCTGGCTCCCGAAACCGCTTTGATTGCCTCCCCCGAATCCTTGACCACTGGAGCCGTAGCCACCCCCAAACCCAGCACCGCCACCGCTCTGTCCGAACCCTCCTGCTCCGAGGTCCTCCTGGAATTCGCTGCTTCCCATGGATCCCATGCCAAAGCCTCCACCTCCAACACCATTGCCATAACCACCTCCACCACCTGCGCTGCTGCGAGCTGCAACAGGTTCAGAATTCAGGAACAGCTCGATATATCTGTGTTCTGTTTTGAAGAAAGGAAAAAAAAAATACAATGGAAAAGAAATAATACCCACAACCATGAATCAAATTGGTTTCCTCAATCAACTAGTTGACAGAGTTGGGAATAACATTGTGAAAAGCCCAAGACAAGCTGGACCATCAATGAAAAGTCTACTCTTCAACCATCAAGCATTATAGGGCAAAGAATTAACGTCCCAAAAATTAAAGATCAATGTTTAATGACAAGCAAATTATCACCCGTGTTTCTGTGGTCTGATGAAACACTTACAACAATAGTTGCTAAAATATTCCCCCTGGGGAGAAGAATCCCACCATAAAGCAGCAGCGATGAATTTCTCAACACTTTTCTGTCACATCGTGCTGCAATGTGCCCCCTTGAACAGTCTGCAAAATATTCACAGTAGCTTCCCTCTGAACTGTATTTATTGCTGGGTGACCTACTTCTACTTATTTGGAGTGCAGTTAGAGATATAAAGCAGACCTGTAAATGACCAATTTCAAAATTGTCTGAACTTTTCAGCAAACTGAAAAAGTAGTTCAAAGTCAAAGGATCATCCTTTGCTGCCATAATCAAGCCTTACAAACAAAAGTAAAAGGCTATATCCCTGGTACAAGAACTTTCTGGACATAGTCTGATAAAAAGTTTCTTTTAGAGTCCCTTTCATCCAGACGCCATCATCTAAATTTGTTTTTCATTGTGCCTTCCATGGATTTTAGGTCACAATTATTACTATTACGACTATGATTTATAGTATGATCTGACTACACCAACGCTTCATGCATTTTTTTATAAGCAAGCAGACTAGCCTATATATAGGACTGGTTAGCAGTATAGACGTCCATTGCTACGAAAAACAAAAACAAAACAAAGCCTGAGTACGAAATTATGAACCAGCTATGAATTCTACTAAATTTTAGAAATGCAGTATAAATTTTTGATAGCGAGCCCTTTCCCTGAAAAACAATAATTTGACGAACGTGTGAACCAGAAGTTAAACGCTCGACTCTTTTGCGATGCCGCTTTACGACGATTGCGCATTGCAGGTACTCAGTGTCTTATTGTGAATACGATCCCGTGTTGGACAGATAGTCTTCTCGTGTGTTCGGAAAATCAAGACTGACCAGCGCTCTTCAATGTCTTCCAAAACCCTGGAGAGTCTTCTTGTGCTAAAACACAGGCAAGCATCAACCTTTGACACTGGTGAACTATCCCCTTCCACTTTGAAACGACTCAAAGTGGCTTACACCACCACCTCATCGAAGTAGTTCCTTTTTTGGAAAATATTGTATACATGTACATAGAACAAGTGTGAATCTTACTGTGTGGCCTTAATGAACTTATCTTTTGGAACTGAACTATTTTTTTGTACATACAAGTAAATCGTTTCTAGAATGTTGGTTGACTGACCGACCTTTATTGGCTGGATATAGACTGCTGACATGTCCTGGTATGCATAAAGGTTAAAATTCTTAATGTTTGGCCTAATAATACTGATTTCCTCCCCAAAACTACTAATTTTTGTTTTAAAGACTACTATTTTTGGATCTGTGGACTATGCAGGTCTGGTTAAATATATATCTAGAGAGTATCTAGATTTTCAATTTCAATAACTCACCCAAAAAAACATGGTGCCGTTTATTAGATACTAAAATATTATCATGATTGTGAAAGAGTTTGTCGAGTCGCGCCCTCTTACTTACAGTTGACCCCAGACTTACTTCCGGTTGTAACAAACTTCTGTTCGCAAAATTATCTAGTTAATAAATTTCTCGCATTTTAACCTTCCGACCAACAATTTTCCGTCCTCCATAAATACTAAGGTCGGATCATTTTTGCTACTGTATCACCAACTTCGAAGGAAAGAGAAAAAAGTATCGCGGAGAGTGCTCCGCGGAAAATTAGTCGGAGCACTTCACGGAAAATAAAACAACGTCCTAATGACAATTATTTTATTGTCTGAAATTTACAGGTATGAAAAGTGACATTTATTCTAAAAAGGTTTATTGCTAAATTTGACCCCAGCACTGAAAGTATATAACAATGGCAATAACCTTTAATTCAGGACTGTACTTGAAAAGAATTATCATCCACGATTTAGATTTACTGTTTTTTAACAGTATTGCAATGTTCCAAACTTACGCATATTGCACTTGTGTTTCTTCATGGCCTCCAAGGCCTCTTGATGAGAGACAAAGTCAACATTTGCCTCTCCATTTGGACGTCCATTATCTCCATATTCTAATTCACATCGCACAGGTTGGATGGGGGAGAAAAACTGAGAGAAAAATGTATCATATAAGTATTAGAAGAAAGAGAACAAGTACAAGTCATAGCAAAGCGACCTATGTCATATCAGAGTACAATGGCCACAAATTATACACAGATGATGATGATTAACAGCCCAAATGAGGAGTCACATTTATCTGAATTGTGAAATGCAAGACTGCAATACGTCTGGTCCAGATATTAAGCAAAATTGAATACTGCTTCTACTTCTAGTACCAAAATAATGATGGGAAGAAAAAATACATCTTGAAAGTGACAAAGTCAAAGACTAAATTACACAAAAACCTAAATTGTAGTAGCATACTTACTTCAAAAACATCCTCCATTGTGGCACTGTAAGGAAGGCCTCTCAAGTGAACAGAATGGCCAGTCTTGCTGACATACAAACTACCTGGTGGCATCCTGCCTCGGTCCATCATACCCATAGCCATGTCCCTTCCTCCACGGGAGTTACCACCACTACGACGATTGCGCATACCATAACCCATGCCTCCAGAAAAATTGTAGTCCTCATAATCCTCTTCATAGTAACCTGTGTGATCATATGTGATGTATCTAATTTAAAATATGGCTCTCAGAAAAAGAGGAAACAGTTTGTTTAAAATATGAGCAACTTATTCAGAGTATTATAAGTGAGAGGATGAAATTTGAGTTAATAAAATCAAATTAGAATGCTGAACCCTCCCATAATTATAATAAAAAATATCCATACTGCGCCTAAATCCATCTAACGGTGCTCAGAAGTACTGAACATTTCAATAACTCGATCCAAAAGTACAAAGTGGTACTACAAATAATTACAAACTAGAGGAGTGAAAAGGATCAGGGTTAAGTTACGGGTATGACAGTTTCTGGATTCTTTAGAGAGTTCCAGATAGCAAGGGCATACTGGCTAAAGGTTTCGATTTAGAGATTTTGTTTTAAAAGAGCATGATTAGAGTTATCAGACATTCTTAGATAGTATGAGGCAATGTCATGGATACCTTTAAAAGCAATATAGGGGATTTTAAAGACAATAGTCTTTTCATTTGGAAGCCAGTTGAGGACAGCAACATAAAGTCGATGTGATATTTCTTTGCTAGTTCATGTCAAGCACAATATTTTGTAACATTTTCAATTAGATTGTTAGAAATCTGCAAAAAAGAGCATTGCAGTAATCAATGAGTAGACTAATGTTTCTTCGTCTTAACAATTCCTATTATCATCAATAGATAGTTTGGTGAATAACATCATTGACATTTCTAAAACAATTCCTGACAACCTACCTTTGAGGTTCCTTCCTCTGCCACGGCCATAGCCGCCCAAATTGAGCATGGGGTTCATCCCCATTCCCATATTGAAACCTCTGTCACCTCTGTCATAGGGTCCTGGTCTTGGAGCCATCATTGGACGCATGGCACCTCTGGCTGTGGCATTTGCTTCAGCAAGGCTGCTCTTGAAGATCTCAATATACCTGTGCAATCAGAAAGATTAATCAATTATATTTTCATAAATTGCTTGGCCTTTCAAAGTTAATAAGATTTTTTTAATTTAAATGAAGACTTGAAAAATTTCAACACTGCCAACTTAATGTAATCATCCACAAATGGATATTTTTTAAACCTTTGTTCCATGACAGCTAACAATGGGCAACTCTGGTGTGAATAAAAAAAACAACAGGCTGACAAGTTTCCCCAGTAGAAATTGTCTCATTCTTAATGTCTTGTTAAAATATTAGAAAATTTATAAAAATTGTCTTACAAAAAAGATTAAATTAGACAAGTCAAATTTCCACTATGACAAGTATAACCTGTACCATTTCTTCTCCATGCACAAAGAGAACATCTTAAAACTATAAGAAACAAGTCGCATAAACACACATCCAATAGTGTTGCCTGTTAACATCACAGATCAAGTAGACTGATTAAAGGTAATATTAAGAAATCGCAACTATTTATCTTCATGTTTGAAAAGTTTACCAGTTTTGGATCAATCTGACAAAATTGCTCAACTGTAATTAACATCAACGATATAAGACTAACATTACAGCACTTAAACAATAATTTCATCTACTTATTTCATGCAAACACAAAAATTCATACTAAACACAACTGATTTTTATAAATTGGCAGCTTTGAAAAGTTTTTCTTCCAAAAAATGCTTACAAGATATAAGAGCTGGTAAAATTGTGCACACGTATATTCCAACCACCAACCAACATATACCATCCCAATCGAGTCATTGAACTAACCATCATCATTCACTTATTCATCCACTGCACACATAACCTCTGCAGTCACACAAAAACCTATCAAATCCAACAAACATAAGCTAAAGCTACAATTAATTTTTTTTAAATAGGAATAATAAGAATCTAAAAAAAAAAAAGAAGTAATAATCTGATAAAAACAGAAGCAACGTCTGAGTTCACATTGAATACGTGCAAATAATCTTGAGTTGCCATCAGAAATGACTGAATTTCTTTATTCAGACAAATTTGTTTATTATTGTTTACAATGATCCAAGTATTTGCCTTGCTGGCATCAACTTCAGTATTTTTCTCTCAAAATGGAACATTAATGCACATATTTAATCATACATACAGCTCTTTCAGGTGCTAAAAAAATTGTTAAAAACCAAACCAATATATTTGAATGTCCTCCAAAACCCCCACCTGTGACCTATGCGCTCTTTGTGTTTTTCCAAAGCCCTGTCCGCTATATCTGGTGATGAAAATTGTACAAAAGCCTCCCCTGTGCTCCGCCCCGGCCGTTCTTCTGGAAGCATTATTCCGTTGGGAACTATGACCAACCCTATAACCCCCACCCGACCAATGGGCAAAGAGAGAAGGAAGCAGTAAAACACATGAAGAAACAGTAAATAAAGTCAAATTTCCCAAAATTCATATAATCAAAATTAACCACAGAAAGCATTGGTATGGTATACTTTTCCAAAATAAATAATTTTAACAAAATGGAGGGGAAAGTCTGAATGAATGACTAACACAGCTAGAGTTTATTTTACACATATTAGAATAATGGCATTATAATCATGAAAGAATTTACTGAGCATATCACTTGCTCCAGTCCACTGTAATATATTACACAAAGAAATAAAATAATATGATTCAATGTGAAACAGTACAAATACTTGATATATTACTTTCCCTTACAATTTCAAAATCAAAACCACTTATACATTCTTTATATAATGATCTTACAGTATTCTAAGGTAAACCTGCAAGTTTGAACTTTTAAACTTAATTTGTTATCATAAGACACACACAAAAAAAAAACAACTAAAAATTAATTTTGGGAGGGGAGTGGCAGCTTGAAAAAGTGAGACTCAATTTTGAATTAGACAGGACTGACTTTTTAAAATATATAAGATGATATGCAGATCAAATAGTCATGCCAATATCAGCAATGACAATTCAATGATTCAAAAACGAAATAAAATTTTATTGGAGGCCATAAAAAAAAACCCCTTCTAAAACATGGGCTCAATGTGCAAGTGAGGAAGATAAAGAGTTCTGAAAATTGCAAATTACAATGTTGGTTACATTGCTCCAGCATAATTACATAAGTAAAAAGGCAAACACTATTATCCCTCTTAAGTGCACTCCACTTTAAAAGATCCTGTCAAAATAGTTATTCTAAACATCATTTCTCCATGTGTGGAAGTATGTTAATGATGTGTTAACGTAAAGAGGATGAAATTAACGTTAATTGCAATTGAAAAAAGGGAGGTTCCGGAGAAGTTATTGGTGATGAGATGTAAAAGCAGTACAGCTTAAAAAATATAATTAAAAAATTTCCACCGTAAAACTTCATCAGGAAACAAACAAAACACAAAAGTATCATGAGATCACATTGCGTCAATGATCACCAATCAACGAGAAGCGTGAATGAGAAGAGGCGATCATGTGTTGGTGCGCTTAAAGGGGATAATAGAGGTATTTTCATGATACGGATTGTAGTATTTTCGGATAATAATCCAAAACAATCACACACGCAAAAAAACAAAACAAAAACATCACATTTTGAAAGTAATTCAAAACCGACCTGTAAAAAACTGAGCAATTTCTTCCTTTGAGCAACCAAATGGCAAGCCCCTGAGTTTCACCACAGCATCAGGATTTTTCTGGTTTTCTGCTGCTCCAGCTCCGGAGTGTTTAATCGTCCATTCCATCTCAGACTTGTCCACTCTGAACACTGAAATATATTTTAAATAAATAAATCGATTCATAACCAATCCCCTTGGAACTGCAGAAAATAAAATAAAGATAACATGTATAATATGGGGGATATCAAAATTACCTTCAATATATCTGTTTCCAATATGTTCATTATTTTGTGCAAGGGCATGTGTGACATCTTCTTCTGATTCCAACTCAACAAAAGCTTCCCCGCTTGGTCTTCCTTCTCTTGAGTATGTGAAATGAATACCATCATCTCCTCCGGCAATGCTACATTCTGAAAACAGTAATTTAAATATAGTCACGTGATATAAATAGAACTTTAATAATATTATTTTTTTTAAATTAATAATTTTGATACAAACAACTGGCCAAGAACAAGAACATTATATATCAATAAACCACATTCTGATAGCGTTATCCTCTACATTTGCAGTTTGCAAATGAAAGGCAGTAATTGAAAAGCTGACAAAAGGTCTCACTCCCACTCCTGGCAATTTCATCAAACCTTTCAATTTTTGAGGAAATCGATATGAAACCTAATGTTTTGAAATACTATTTGATTATGTCAACCAAAAGCTCTTTAGGGCCTGTACATCTATTCTTTCATTTTATGAAAATGCTGACTTGAAATAAATCATGAATTGAAAACAAAGACTTTTAGAGAGCGAAATGGAGAGAAAGAGATTAAGAAATGGGTAAAGACAGAGAGAGGGGAAAAATGCTTTGAACAATGTAAACTTGCTGAATATTAGTGGGAGTGTTAGAAGAGCGCAAAACCAATCTATCAACAATACGTATGAGTATAGTATGAGCACAATTGACAACTTGAAATAAATGATACCAAAGAAATCAGAAAATTAGAATATTCAGCTGTTTATGATTTGACTTATTATTTGGTAATAGTAATATCTAGTTTATATATAAATATAGCAACATTTTTTTGGTGATACATCATATCATTTCACTTTTCCTCAGCTAAAAAAAATAAGTTTGCTGGTGGCATAAAATTGGAAAAATATCCAATGAAAAAAATAAAGTCTCTCCCCGCATGGACTTCTAATAATATCAATATAAAGAAATTCTACGACTACACTACTACTACTAACCGACTAAAAATCGAGTGATTTCATCTGATCTTGTTGACCATGGCAGTCCTCGGAGACGAACAACAAATCCTCCTTGAGACATCTGAAATATCAAAATGTGAAACGTGTGAGAAATAGCACAAACAAAGATAAGTGGAAAAATGTTTTAACTTGTCTGATTAACATTACTATGATTATGATAA
The DNA here is from genome assembly GCA_030265205.1 of Dirona pellucida. Classification (NCBI taxonomy): domain Eukaryota; kingdom Metazoa; phylum Mollusca; class Gastropoda; order Nudibranchia; family Dironidae; genus Dirona; species Dirona pellucida. Next base: position 4,366 of record JARDUL010265444.1, on the reverse strand, counting down.
AAGTAAAACATCTTGTCTTGTCTCCTCGGTCCTCAGAGGCACATCATTGTCATCATTATAGGTAAATTTCATGGTAGCGTCAATTAGCACCGAGTGACTCAGTGTTAATTGACAATAACACAGGTAAACGTCAATTGGCACCGAGCGGTATCGAGGTACTCGATCACAATTGACCGAGCAGTATCGAGGTACTCGGTCACAATGATATCGATTGTATAAAGCTAATCAAACCAAGATTACAATTGTTTTAATTTTATTTCTACCCCAATTAGAGGCGAAGTTATTAACAATTTCATTGACTGACATGAAGCGGTATCTGAGTCAAATACAAAATGGTGCCGTATCTGGGTTTGATTGATCGGGCGACTGTTTTGTGAAGGCTTAAAATATACAAGTGAAGCACATAACTTCAAATTTGCTTGAATTCGGTAACAAAAAGGTTGATTTACACTACATCAATTTTACTAGGTACATAGGTAGTCAGAATTTGTCAGCTCAACGATTCTTACAGCTTCGGTAAATTACGATATCTCCTCAGATTTTCTCGGGAATACAAGAGCCCCCCTATTATGGGATAGCGCATTATAAATGCTAGAATCTGATTGGTCATTGGTCACAAACACCGACATTGAACATAATATTATTATGAATTTGAGCTGAAGAAATGAAAATGATTCATTAGAATATGAATAGAATTACAATTACATGATGCTGATGGATAACAATAACAACAGCAACTTTGATTCAGCGCAGTTCCAATTGACGATAACTTATGTTAGTGTTAGTGACCGAGTGCCTCAATACTGCTCGGTGTCAATTGACGCTTTCCAGTGTTATTGTCAATTGGCACTGAGTCACTCAGTGCCAATTGACACTACGAAATTTCATACCATATTAGTATAATTATAATATATATAGTCAGTTCCCAGTCCTGTTGTTGTGCGCACGGAATATTCAAAATTCCTCCACAAAAAGGATACCTAATACTAATGTGGTTCATGATTTTTGGCAAGCGGGCATATATTTAATTAATATTTTAAATCAACATGCATTTTGAAAATGAAAAGAGACCGAACAGTTGGACTTGGTGGAGGTCTGCTAATAAAGTTGTAACATTTAACATTACCCTTCTTACTTAACTTACTTTGCTTGTTCACACTTACTGATTAGTCTACCAGGCTTCAGTCTCAGACAGCCCTGCCTCATTTTTGCTTCAAATACAAATTCATCAAGTAAGCAACACATTCGGCTTCTTTTCTTACTTCTTGTCTTACTCTTACATTCCTCCATTCCTTGCATTTGGTCAATGCAAACCACACATTACATGGCCATTCTACAGAGACAGTCTATGTACACTGACACTACTTAACTACTACTACTACTAGTCCTAGTAGTAGTGTGATCATCCCCCTGCCTCACTAACTGCCATTGCTTGATCCTTCACCACCACACTCCAGTATATAGAAGATTTAGATTAGGCCCCTACATTGCAATTGCATTGCGCATGGCCACCCACAAATTCAAATTAAGTAAGTCTAGAGAGAGACTAGAGTGTTAAAGTTAAGTAGTTAGTAGTTTAAACTAACAGTTAGCCAGTTAGGGCTAGACTAGGTAGGGACAGGGACCATCGCCATCATTCATGGCCGGCCATGGCCATGGCCTACTAAGACTAAGATTACTAAGAAGAGTTAAGCACTGGAGTACTTTCCTACTTTTTTAAACAGTTTATAAACATTGAGCGCTCATATCTATTTTTCTCAGTTTATATGGAAGCTCACACTGACTGACATCACTATACTATACTATTCACTATCTATCATCATCACCACCAACCACCAGACCAACAAACACGAGACACGGCACAGCAGTTTGATGATGACACCGGACCAGGAAACAAATTGAAGAAACAGTTAGACATTGAATAAAGAAATGACACTGCATTTGCCATATGAATATGATCGATGTAACATTTAAAATCTTACCTTTAGGCTTCTATGGAATATGAAAATAAAGGCAAGAGTTGATCTCAGTGTGTATAGGACTCAGCAGGACAAAGGCTTTCGATCCGTAATCCACGCCGTGGAGATCAAAATGGCCGAATACAACGCGATTCTCGCCCAAGCTCTCGTCTCGAGAAGCGTCAGCACATGACATGAGTCAGCGACAGGGGAGGGGATGGAGGGGGGGGGGGGGGCGGTGGATTAATATTGTAGTTTGTAGAGGTAGCTTGAACTTGAAATAAACAATTGCAATTCGCGCACATGATGAATGTCTTGGGATTTATAAATGAAAGACAAACTGCCGGTGCGAAGAATGTTTTGGATTTTAATTTTAAAACAAATCATGGCTACAACAAAGAACATAATACATGTATTGGGTGGCTGTCCGTAAACAAAAATGCCAGGTATAATAAAATAAATAGGACTGCCTTCACTGCCTCAGGTACGTTTCACGGCTGGGGAATCAATAATTTAAAAACAAATAGCAGTTACAAGGGGGTGGTAGCCGGAAATAAACGAAGAGTCAATGTATGGGCCATCCATTCACCTCTCAATATTGTTGGGGACTGTGATGTGATGATCCTATGCAGATGACTTAGTAGTGACTTAGTACAATCGGTCCATAGAGGAGGACAAGATTAGTAGATTAATCCAAAGACAATCACGTGATCGCATGCCGTTACTGTGTACATTTCACTATGTCAAAACCATTTGCTTGGGTTTTACATTTACCAAAGACCGGTCTATTGTGAGTAAAAAGTACCGTGAAAAACAAATTTCCAATGGTGAATAAGGAATCTGATGATTTTTTTCAGTACTTCCCGAATAGGAAAGTCAAGTTGCTGGGGAAAATCTTCTAACAATCTTGTCCTATTTTGCGAAGTGGGTATGTTCTCGTGCCTAGTGTAGAAACGGGGCCTCTTGACTTTTTGCTCCAACTGAGTAGACTAGTGTGTGTCTCTCGTCTCAGCTCTATTACCCACAGAAGCAGGCAACGAATTTTATCATCGGCAGCCTCCTAGGCAACGAATTTTATCATCGGCAGCCTCCTACTACTAGAATACGAATATGCTCTGATGCAGTCGTTACAGTCAGCTTTTAAAAATGTACACGAGTTTCGGTATCCAGCACAGAAAACTGAATCGCACCAATATTGCCGGAAAGGAACTCACGGCAATGTGTCTTTATGGCAAGTTCTTTAGTTGATCCCCCACCCCACCCCCGCAATTTTACCTTACTATTATGGAAGTAACGTCAAATTGATGAAATTGTGCGTTCAACTTTGTTACCCTTTAGAACGGTAAATTCATATTATATTATTTCAGTGGCATTTCGTCGCTTTGATAGATAGAATAGAATAACCTTTGGGCTTTTTTAACCCTCTAGTGCCCACTGAGGATTTTCTGGGAAGAACAATTTGATTTTTATTGAAACACTACAAATGGACCGAGACTCTAGATGGTTTCAGTTTGTATCTTTTATATCAGAACAATTCTAAAAATATATTTCATTTCAGTATGAGCCATTTATTTGGCACATTGGGCAGTTAAGGAACTAGAGGGTTAATGAACTGATTTCCACAAATCTCACATTGGTTTGGTTATTCAGAACACAAGCTTTCTCAAAAACCCTCCAAATTTCCACGATCCTTCTGAAAATATTTCGCGACTGCCTTGATGCGAGTGTGAGTATATTATTATGTGTGTGTGGGGGGGGGGGGTGTGTGTGTATGTAGCGAGGCTACCTCGGTATGTAGACAGGTGGTGTCTAGTGTCTACGACCCTCTGGTTGGGAAATGTATGTCAACGTGAAGCGTTCTTTGTTTTGTTACTTGTTTCACACCTATTAGGAGCTATATCATTAAAACACACTTTTCCTGCTACTCTTATTCGGATTTTTAGCTTCTGGCAGCCCTCATTCATTAATAAGATTGCAATGATGCCTTCCTAACAAAAACATGCAAGAACCGTGCCACGGTGGGTGGGTAGGTAATGGGGAGAGCGATGACAGAATATGTCATCTGATGACGCGTTGCGAGTGAGCAAAGCCGGTCCGTTTTGAAACAATTTTGAAACAATTTTGAAACATGGTCGTAAGTCGGCCGTATTTTCCATTTCCATGTGTGCGTAATTTAGCAACGTAGATAACCATCCAAATCCCATTCGTGTTTTGCTTTCGATGATCGTCTGTGCAGTGAGAGCGGAATGGTTTCAAACAAGCAGATATTATTAATTCTTTCTCAGGTTGTAGAATCAGACGAAATTGATTTGACAATGGCGCTAGTAGCTCGATGATGATGATGATGATGATGATGATGATGGTGATGATGATGATGATGATGATGATGATGATGATGATGATAATGA
>JARDUL010265223.1:0-15097 GCA_030265205.1 Dirona pellucida | reverse complement strand
GAGAGAGAGAGAGAGAGAGAGAGAGAGAGAGAGAGAGAGAGAGAGAGAGAGAGAGAGAGAGAGAGAGCGAGAGCGAGCAAGCAGTTGGATAAATTAATGCAAATAGTTCATTCACACGTGGAGCACAGCAGACGTCAGGCATTGTGTCAGAAAGGCAATGACATCTCTTGCTGACACCAACCACCACACACACTTTTATCTACGTTAATCATTGGCCACATAGTCCCAGTACATCCATAACAACATGTGTAAAATATTATACTTATCCAATACAATGACAACATCTTACAGAATATTTAGTACCAAGTCTGACACATACATCCAACACAAAATATACACACCAAATATATCCATCAACACGTCTACATTTACACACTCATCACAACAGTCAGACACAGTGACGTAATTGACACACAGTGATGTGTACACTTATATAGCATGTAAACGTTGAACAATAATATCATCACATAATTCAATTTCAAACTCAAAAGAAAACTCTTGACCACAAGACATTTCACACCAACCAAAGCTGTTGCACAATTCACACAGCACAGCTGTATTTTCAAAAAATCACACACACAACACGTCACACCAAAACTGTCGCTGAAATCAGACAAAGCATATATATAAAATTATATCCATGATATACCAAACGGAATAAAATTCCTAAAAACCTTAAAGCATCATGGTAAATAAAAACCATCCAAATCCAAGCTTCTATTCTATTCTGCGCAGGTGTCACGACACGAGTCCAATCACCAACAAGACCAATCAACAAAAGACAACTCGCAACTATAATTAATGGTGAGGATCCAAAGTGAGATTCTTTTGTTTCTTTGCTTTGTTATTGTTATCATAAGTCAATAGGTTGTGGCAGAGAGCTGAAAGAACCTCATTCAAATCACCTTTACTCCCACAAGAATATAATATAAGTGTCAAATGAATTTATTTCAATTTCAGAAAGTGTAATTCTAATACTGCTGTTGACTTGTGTTTGATATCACATGGCCCAATTCAATATGTAAGATAACTAAAATGGGCCAATGAGTGCAATCTCATTGTGAAAAACTAAATGATACCCCCCCCCCCCCCCAAAAAAAACACCACCAAACTTTTTAATTTCCTGTATTGTTCTTATATGATTCCACGCTGGATTTAGTACAAGAATTAATTTCCTAATGAAACTGGCATTGCTCCTGGAATGCAAGCAAACAGATTCTAGCGTAGCTAAATAATAATAATAACGATAATAACAACAATAATATAAGTAATAAAGGGTAAAAACAGAAAGAGAAGCAATATAAAACAGAAACGAACAGCAAAACAATCAGTAACAACTTAAATAAATAGAAAACAAAGAAAAGAATTGACAACAACACCAACATACACATCCGGTTGTGTAAAAAAGGAAGCTGCACAGTAGACCTCTTTGTTCTTTTCTATATAAAGGGGTGCAACATCAAATGTCGTAAGAAAAAATAAAAAATGTTATTTTTATTTTTTATAAATACCTCTTTTTTGTTTGTTTTATTACAAAGAAATATCAATATGATATCCTTTGGATCGAATCAACATCTAAAATCAATTTCCAAAATTAGGTTGATGTTGAACGTTGATTCTAAAGATGCTTATTACTTGATTTATTCCAGGTCGTATTCATATACATGTATGTATGTAAGAATATATCTAAGTTTTCCCACACAAGGAAAACTCCTTTCCCCAATTTTTATCTGATCGATAGAAACCCTGTCTTCGTACGAAACACAACAATGAGAGCAAGAAAAATTAAACAAAATATCAAAAGCTAAAGACAAATTTTTGACACAAAAAATTATCTTTTAAAATATAAATCAATTCAAAGCGAAATGATAACGTCTCTAAGTTTTTTTTGACAGCAGTCGGTAATTCATTCACTGTCACTCATATCTTTTCAGAGCTTCTCTCCATTCAATCAAGTGCAAGAAATTTTGACCTACAGCAAGACAATGATGAATGGATAAAAATGCTCGCACCATTCCCCTACATCATCTTTCAAAACGTATAACAAACATCATCTATTCTCACAAATCAAGCAACATTCTTCTTTCCTCATACAAAGCTTCATCCAAGTCAGCCCCCCCAAAAACCACCTACAACATTACGCTTACTCAGCCATCAATTCAATCACACAGGAACTGTCTATTGGACTTTTCTAGAATCAATGAATGGATAGATGACCAATGACTAATAAAGTGAGGGAACCCCCTCCCCCCCAAAAAAACCCAAAACCAACAATCCCCCCCAAACAAATGAATCAGAACCCCTACCCCCCCTAACTGGCTACTACTACTGAAGACGAGAGCGCCAATATCTTCCCGTCTCCACAAGCTTGGGTTATGATGCAGGTAGAAGGTCGAATTCATCCGAAACGTTGACCATGGGGACGTGGAGATCGTCTATAACAGGCGTGTTTTTGTTGTCACATAGATTTAATTCCTTCATCTTCCACTCCCAGTCCAGTTTTTGTACAGCATATAGTGACTCAGCCTCGTGATGGTGGCGTAACAGTAACAGGCTCTGGACACCGAGAGGATAACAAAAACATGATAAATACAGTATTTTCATGCAGGGGAACAATTTATGAGGATTTACATCCACATCCATTCTTATAAGTCTTTTTAAAAAAAGAAGCAAACGACATATACATATATATTAATGAAGACACTCCAATGGACACAAGTTGAACATGACATAAAATTGGTCCATTCAGAAAATATTGAAAAACTATTAGAATCATCACACACAATGCTTTATTTCCTCAGGAAACAAATCAAGATTTATGTGGTACATAGCCTCAGGGCTACATGTGACTAAATAAAAGCCAAAACCTCATCATACTATAGAAGTGTAGCCCTCCCGCGTTCACTTTTTTGTTTTTTAGTAAATTTCCATAATAACAATTTTCTTTGCACAAACCAAAGAGTCAGAGCAGACGACAAGACCATTCAGCGCATCGATAATCGGAAGTGAAAATAGTCCAGGTCGAAAGTGGAACCGGACCAGGTTTGGAGGTGGGTCACGTGATATTGCCAAGCTGCCACTTTGGGATGAGCGAGGATGATATTTTGATTCGTTACGTCTAGATCAAAAGTTTAGATTCACTGGAGTCAAACGGGAGTAAGATTAGTTGGTTTTTTTGGGTGATCACAGGGTGATACATATTTTGTTGACTGTTTGGTTGTGCATTCACAACAACTTTTAACAATAATAGTGTGCAACTTTTATGACCGCGCCAAAAAATACGGGCCCCAAAACACTTGCAATCATACAATGAATATGAAAAAAAAATGGGGTGAACGCGGAAAAGTGAAATGAATGCGATAACTCAACACTTTAAAAATGCTTTAAAAACATATTCAAAAACAAATGACCGTCATTTGCATCACAAAGCGAAAGCACACATACTAAGGTGTATGAATATGTGTCCTTGGCCCTGGTCACGATGATCATGTGACCGTGGGATGATTCCAACCAAATATGGACGCGATGTGGTTCCGGCAGTATACATCATTTCAAGATTCAAATAAAAAAAGAAACAAATAAAAAAAAACCCCATAAACTCACATGATCTGTAAGCACTACACATACACATGATCACCACCAGTGATTATGCTCAGACCATCGCAGAAAGATAATAAAAGTAAGCATAACCTAAACCAACAAAAAAAACAAAAACCAAACAAATTTTTTTTACCTTAATCTTTTCATATTTGTCATCAACATCTTGAAGCCAGGACAGGAATTGTCGACCGTTGTAACGTGAGCGGACATTCTTATCTCGATTCTCATCCTGCAATAGAAGGAGAAGCATCAAATCATTATTAAAACTGAAAAATAGTTGGTAAAGTCAACCGACGCAGGCAATAGAAGGCCCTGCAACTCGAACGTCGTTTTGAGCAGTTGTTGGTCATGTTAGAGGGGTAGTCATTATTCAGGGACAATAATAAAGTAAAACCAGTCTGTCATTTTGGTCATCAGGTGGACAGTGGTCGTTCTTGAGGAATTCCATTCAAACCATTATAACAAAGACTATCTTATCTCATAGCAGGTGGGTGACATAGTGGGAAACAAACAATATAAAGAGATTCAACTGGACTGAACTCAACATTTCAACAGTTGGCCTAACCAATTTGAGAATTATGGCGTTTGCCACTCACGGACTATAGAATAAACAGTTACTGACCTGTTCAAGTTCTTGTTGATTGTAGATCTCCTCTTCCCTTAAAATGGTACACACGCTCAAAGGTAGAGTCTGATTGGCTATCGCCCTGGCTGCTCGCCCGTGTTCTCGCAAGATTTCTTGTTCAATCGACAACATCAACTTTTCCTGGAATGATACGTTAACAAACAGAATGTAAGTACACTGAACGGATAATCTTTTCAAAATATCAAATTGATGTCAATGTCACTGTATGGAAACCCTTCGATGAAATGTTAGCATGCACAACACCTTTAACACATTAGGGTCTGCACGTGGTACGTCTACCCATTCCTCCAGATTGGACATTATTTTTTGCTATTTTCAAAACAGTGATGTCAGTGAGCTTTCAGAAAATAGGTGGAAAATCCTGTGCTTGATTGCACCCCTCCCCCCCAAAAAACAACCCCAAACCCAAACAAAAAAACAACCCAAAAGCCTTGGATGTTTAGATCTCAGAAACCTGGATTTTATTAATAGATAGATAGTATTTAAAATGGAAACAGAGATATCAGATGCATTTGTTGTGAGTGGCTGAAGGAGGAAACAGAGATATCAGATATATTTGTTGTGAGTGGCTGAAGGAGGAAATAGAGATCTTGGTATTCATCCTTGGTGAGATATTCATCCTTGGTGAGATTTTCAAAGCCACTGAAGAATTAACATAGGAATAAAAGTCAAGAGGAAAAAAATAAAATAAATTTAGTTGTGTTCTTTCTTTCTTTCATTAATTCATCAAAACAAGAAAGTAGATTTCCCCCTGTGCAATGTCAAGTACAAAGGGAGCAAGAGATTATAGACAAAATGAAGAAAACTTTGAACCCATAAACACATGATCCGTTCCTCACCCTTTCAATGACATGCTGTAGCCGTAGTCTGTAACGAGCCTTCTCCTGTTGTATGAAGAACTCACGCATTGGCTCCTTCACCAGGTTTGGGGGAGGTAACTACAAGAATAATATAACAATGAACAATTTGAAGACCACGGACGTTGATAAGTGCACATATGTTTTTAAAAGAGACAAAAATTCCTATATTATCTTGATTTCCCGGAATATATTGCGACAGGTGGCAGGCCTGTGTAATGAGTATTGTATAATACCATACTACGTCAGTTTATGTCGACTACATTGCAGTCATGAAAATGAACCTGAACAGACAATAAAGATTTGTGTCATCTTATTTTATCTTAAAACCATCAATCATTATTTCCATCTGATTACCATGGGCACAGACAAGGTGCTGGTGGCGTTTCCCTGTAAGACGTAAGTACAGTTGACCATGAGGTAATCCTTGAAGCCGATGGGAGGTTTGGGGGGCACATTGCACAAGGAACGATGTCTGTTGGCAATCTGACAAATAGCAAAAGGTAAAATAAATTATTTGAGCGACCGTGAACAAAAAAAAGTTATAGACAAGGCTTGACATCCACAACAAACAAAACGTTTTGGGTCACAGGCCTAGACTGGGCAGTGTGGGATGAACTAACACATTGCTGTAGAGAGTGACATACAGGGAATAAATAATTTTACTCTTCGGTTAAATATGGATTGTTACGACAGACGCTTGGATAAACCTTTGATGATGAGCACACAACACTTGAGTACAGTTTGCAAGTCCAGATATTGGGTTTTGACACAATTCTTACGGAAAATTTGGAAAAGCAATCTCTTGAGAATCAATTCTATGCACTGAAGAACCAAAATGAAAATAAATGACACCCAATAGTGGAAATCTCTTAGATTGAAAAAACCCAAAGACGTTCTATTTTTTTAAGAAAAAAAAAGGTGACGAAACAGGAAGTTACTGATGAAAAGAACGTCAAAGTGAACGCAAAATGTCATCAAAATCAGCACTTCCCGAATAGCGAATCAAATTGTAGGGGAACATAATCTAATGAACTTTTCCCATTGAAGTGTCATACTAGCACTAGTACCACTGATCACAACTGACCTGTCTCCTGAGATTGAGGTAGGTTTCGTATGGGTTCGGAGGCTTCTCCAAAGGCTGGTTCAATTTGGGTATGGGTGGAGCGACGGTAACTGCAGGTACTGGTGTCGGTTGCAGCTCATTTTTGTTTCTCAATTTCCTCTTTCTAGGAGGAAAACTGGAATCGTCTGTGGCGGAGTCATCCCCCTTCTGTGATCGTGTTGTGCTGTTGTTATCACCTTCGTCCTTGGGCTCTATGACACCTGGGGAAATCATTAGGGTTTTTAGGTGATAATCAGTTGTGAAAAAACCCAATAAAATTGAAATATATAATAAGTTTTCATGCTTGCTTATCATGAGAAAAGGACAGTTCAGTAACCTATTATTATCTGAGGCGCTTTAAACAGTGAGACTCTAGGCTTGTTTGTTGTTACCATAGATAATGACAATGACAAAAATATAGAAATATCAGACAGAATCCCCCCAACCCTATTAAACATATATTTCATGCAATAAATCAGATTTGCACGCTTCTTCATGATGCATATGACACTTGATTTTACAAATTTGGCATTGGCATGGTGACCAGTGTATAGTTTTGTCTGTTACGTGTTTGAATTTTATAGCAATAGAGTGTAAGGAATTCATAATTTTTTTTCTTTTCTTTAAAAAGGTCAAATGTATTTTAGAAAACATGAAATATGATACACATTCCACTCCTCAATATGCCTTGTACATATTCCACTCAGCATGAAATGATATGTAAATAAACGGTGAGTGCAAGCTTACTAAAATACCCCTCTGCTAACAGCTGTAACCTAGGAATAACAGTTACCATTATCAATGATATCCCTAACAGTAACAAGTAGACACTAAATACAACAGACAATTCGTAATCAGCAATAGTAATGGGTAGTAGGGAATCCCCCCCCCCCCCCCAAAAAAAAGACCAACCCAACTGAGCTGTAATATTGTTCACGAATAAAAAGAGAAGCAACATTAGAATTATTGGTGATACAATAAAAAGACAATCTGACTCACCATTCTTGTCAGTGGTCTTGCCCTGCTGCTGTTGTAACATGGCGGTGTGAGACCGCAGCGTCCGGGTCGACCTTTTCTCGTTACTATCCTCAGATTTATCCCCTGACCCGTCACCCTGGTCGTTCCTCGAGTCGCTTTCCCTCGATGCTGACTCCTCTGTATCCCAATTATGCCCACCGATGTCTTTATCCATTGGATTGTCCCCAGCACTGTTCATCATCCCTCCTCTACTCGAGGCCATGGGTCCCGGCGATGCAGCGGGGAGACAAGAAAAAGCACTTTCTCCACTTTCAATCTCTGGAGCAACATTCAAACCTTGGCCCTCCGCATCATCCAAGGGCTCACCCCCTTCTTGGGTTGGGTTGAGGACGTACGGGAGGGCCGATTTGTTCTGGGGCTTTGAGAAATCATCCGTAGACGGAGCGCCTGCCTTACCCGGCATGATAATTTTGAGGGGTGGAACTTTTGGAGTACAGGGCCGACTGTCGTGTTCCGACAGAGCATGGTTGGAATCGTCCATATCCATACACAGGGGGGAATCACAACTGCTTGTGTCAGATTTTGGGTGAGATGATGAGCCTAATTCCTCAACACGTTGAGGTACGGGTATACAGGGAGATGTTGATTCACGACGTGATGTAGAGTTGAGAGACTGCGAGGATAAAGGATTTGTCGCTGGGGTCACACCAGCCCCCGATATTGGCGGTAAACTGGACGTGCCTCCAGCAGCATTGCAAGCGGCCAGGGCCCTGTCACTGAGGCCAGTGACGATACTACCCCCTGCTTTGGGGGTCCTGGTGGCAGAGAATGGAGAGAAGGGGAGTTGTTGTTGTTGTTGGGGTGGCGGTCGAACATCTGTGGGTGTGTGACCGTGGGATGAATTAGATGGGGTGGGTAGCGTGGATGATATGGGCACTGCGGTCGGGTGTTGATAAGAGTGTGAGACCCCAGTGACAGCTGAGACTGCGGACGGTGAGTGAGATGGTAACGATACGGATGGTATCGTTGTGACAGTGACGGTGACAGGAAAATGGCTGGCTGATACCGGAGGAGTGCGATGGTGAGACAACGGCAATGACGATACAGATGATAATTGAGACGACGATACCACAATGGACTCCTTAGTAATGTTTGATGAATTGGGGAATAGGTGAGGAAGTCCCTGGCGAGGGTTGAGTTGATCTCTGGGATATATTATACTGGATGAACCCGAGCCCGGAGCAGGCTGCTGTTGTTGTTGTTGTGGGCTTTTGTGATGTTGATGGGAAATATGAGAAGATGGGCGTAGAGGAGAGTTATGATGTTGGTGGAGATGAAGTAAAGAATGGTGCTGAGGTGAGAAATGTTTATTATTTTCATTATTAGAAGAGGAAGAGGTACTTGAGCTTGAGCAAATAGGGATGCTATTGAAAGAATTTGAGGTGGAGGTGTTGCTTTTACTGTTGCTGCTGCTGCTAGCGCTGCTGCTAATAGGATTTGGAAACACATCACTAAGGTCTTCTTTCTCGTCTCCATCGCCTATACTGGGCAGCATCCCCCTGGGAGTGAAAGGCTCTGTAGCTATCCTCTCCAACGGAACTGCCGGGGACACTGACAGACGGGCTGGTGTGGACGACACAGTTGAATCTGGACAACCGTCCGGTTCTAAACCTATACGATTTGGTCGAGCTAAATTTAATTGGAGTCCTTGGGGACGAGGACCCCAGCCGTCAGGACGTGCTGACGTACTGGGACGGGATTCAAACGGCCGAGAATTACTACTGTCTACATCCGACAAAGCATCGCAACTTCCAGTCTCCATTGTGAGAACGTTCCACTCCGACACTCTCTGCTGCTCCTCATTGGCTGATGAAGAGGATGAAGAGGATTTTTTATGCTGCAGCTTCATGAAGAGCCTTGGTGAGGAGGCTGTTTTATCTGGTGAGGGTGGAACAGACTGCCTTCGAACTGCTGTCACAGCACTTGATGACCCGACAGTATCTGTCTTTGTACCTGGCCCATGAAGCCTGAACTCTGTTTCAAAGAGGGAGAAAATATGAGGACTGTTAGATACATCACATCAAACAATAAAAATTAGAGTTATCACATGAATTGGAGCAGAAAAATCTAAATTAACATGTATTCACACCATTTTTCCATTTAACAATATTGCCACACATACAAATGTCATGGAGTCAAATTTGGAGCCAGCGAAGCACAAGTCAAGTGATAATACAAAGGAAAGAAATATGACTGTGGGGAAGAGACAAAGTTGGCACATTTCATTGAAACGAACTAAATAATAATATACAGATGACAAAGATACAATCAAACCCCATCTCAATAACCATTTTATGGTATTATAGTCCATATGCCGGCTAAAATGTAAATAATGTTAATGGTCGCCGTCCATACCATCTTCTAGACTGCGCTCCTCTTCCTTGGTCGATATGATGCTGTCGCACGAAGACACCTCGCTATTACTGCCGCTGTCACTGCTGTAGTTGACATTGTTGCCTTGCAGGGTGGCCTCGATCTGACTGGTGGCTGCCGCGTCAACAGCAGTCTTGCCCTTCAGATTGGACTGGTGTGGGTTGGCACCGTGCCGAAGTAGAAGTTGTACCAGCTGGATGTGTTGGGTGAAAATTATGAATGATACATCACAAATAGATCAGATATAGACGATAGTGACTTTTGTACCTATTTCACATTTGGAAGAACCAAAGACAAAACATGAACATAAAAATGAGTTTTGAAATTTCGAATATTTTTTTTGTTGCCAAATCTCAGGTAAGCTAAAAATGCTTATTAATATTAAATAAACTATCATAGATAAATTGAAAATTGTTTTTGCAAAATCAAAATATTGAAACAGTACTTTGTTCGCAAAAGGTTTTTGTGCCTGTAACTTTGAAAATAAGTATTGGGTGATTAAAACAAAACTATATATGTGAAACATGGTAGTGAGTGGCTATGCTGGCCAGAAATGGCAGATAGTGAGCGAAATAAATCAAGCTTCGGGTTGATAGACGCCATTTTGACAAGTATTAGGCGAATATCAAACACTGATATACATTTGACAAATCGCTTAAAATATGACGTATACAACATGGTATCGATACCATGCTGGAGCAGGTACCCAAGACGAGCTCAAATTCCAGATTTCAGACATAAATTAGTTACAATCTGTGAAAATAGTGCTCGCTTCTGATGTTGCAAAGAAAATTGTGTGTTCTCACTGAAAACCGTATCTGCATATTTTAATCAAAAAATCCCACTAACATACAGGAAATTGTACTAGTTTGCAGGTTGGTGAAAACGGGGGCTACTGTGACCACTCTCAGTGTTGGACATGGAATTGAAACCAACATTAATTAACAACTGTTTGGTGCCACTGAGAATTTGGATGTTTCAGGCGTCCTATCCTTAAAGCAAATATATACATACAGCCACTTGCTTTCTGCACACATTTATCACTATGTGCTATTTTTCTAAGTCTAAATCATCATTCTCCTCAAGCATTTTCACACTCCATCTAGTCCTGCCAGTTGTTCAAAACCAATCTAGACAAAGTGGAGTCATCCGACGAGGAACCAACCTTTCTGTGACCATTACTAGACGCATCATGGAGAGGAGTGTCATCATCAAATCCTTGCACATTGACATCAGCCCCAGCTTTGAGAAGATAACGGGCAACCCGAATATTTCCAGAGTTGCAAGCTTCATGCAGGGCTGTCCAACCTGAATTTAAAAAAAAGAAAATAATTATTTTAAAATGCTACCTTCTTTTCCCACAAAACTATTCATGTCATAAAGTTTTGTATTCAAAAGACAAGGAGAGATGTCTGGGATGTCCACAAAGCCTGTGCTATAAAATTATCGTCTCTCAATCTTCTTGGGTGTTACTTCCCCACCCACCTACCCCATGTGTACTTCTACTCATCAGTACACATTCATTGTTACGTACCTGCATAATCCTTCATATTGACACTTGCCCCGGCTTTGAGCAGATGCTTGGTCTGTCTGTAATCCCCCCTCTTTGCGGCCATGTGAAGGGGTGCCTCACCTCTTTCATTTCTCTTGTTGACCTTCTTGTCCGCCGGAGTCCTCTTGGTGGTTGAACTGACCTGATTCCCGGAAGACGGAGACTTGGGAGACGTGTCTGGTTGAAATAAATTGACATTTAATACACCAGGAGACAAGTTTCAGTTGATCCAATCAAGTTAAAAAAAAGTTAGCCCTGCAGAGCCCTTTAGCACATGGAACCTGTCCTTATCCTAGTTTCAATAGCGTAAAACAGGCAAAGCGATGATTAGTCACCTTCAGGACTATTACAGATACGGTTGGCTAATACCCATGGGTTGGTTGAAAATTTGCCGTTCATCTATGAGAAACTGGTGTTCTTTGTAAATTCTCTGAATCTCCTCTATACATTTTAAAACTAAAGCATTGTTACATGCAAGAAAGAGCGAACCACTCTTTGCAGACTTTGTCAACAAGAAAGACTTTTACCACTGATACAGCATCGCGATATAAATAAATAAATAATAGATAGCATTTTTATATCCACCATGGTGGTCAATTAAGACATCATAATAATCATATATATAGATCCTCAAAAAGAGAACATAGTAACTAATAGTAACAAAATATAAGATAAAATCTGACAACCAACCTCCAACACCAGATTCATCAGCCATTTTCATGAGGATGGCCATCTGCTGTCTCTCTGACAACGGAACACTGAGACGTGATACAGTGCCTGCACCGCGAGGAGATCCCATTCCCATGTGTTCGGGGGATGCCCCGTCCACTATGGTTGGACGCTTCCGCTTCTGGGGATTCTTTTTATCTGCAGAGGATAACAAAGCAATGGGAGGGATATCAATATGTAGAAACGTGCATAAATAATCTAGTCTGATGTATTCAATAACTACCGGCCATAAAGAAACATTGAAAAAGATTGACACTGATGTGAAACCCCCCCCCCCCACAAAAAAACCGAAACCCACAAAAACAAGACAAGCACAGCACCCCCTATGAAATAAAAGCCCCACTAAAAAACAAAAAAACATTGAATAAAACTACACTACAAGCAGGTGTCCAGATGTAAAATATTACCTTCATCTTCGGAGGGAGACCCAGGGCCAATCAACTTCCTCTTGTTGGATTTGCTATCCCCTCCAGTTGATTTACTAACACCAGCTTTTTCCTGGGAACAAGAGAGGCGATGCTTTAGTGGAAATTAGGAATTAATGCAAGAATAGAGAGACTAAGAGAGTGAAGACATACAAACCAGGTCAAATATGTTTAAATTGTAAGGATCAGTAAGTGAATGAATACAATATAACATATTACAATTGTTATCAACAATTAACATCCTCTTTAACACAACAACACATTCAGAGGACTTCTATTCTTAAAAACAGAATGATGTTTACTATTTTAATAACAATAACATCCTTTTTTTCCTCTCTTGAGATCACTAGACTACATTACAAAGTTAAAACTGTTGCAAATACTGAAAAACTTAAAATAAAAATGATGAAGTTGCTTTTATCTTGCCCACAAGATACTTTGTTTTCAGCGTATATTCGAAAACAGACAAAATAACCCAAACACCAGCTGCAAAGCATGGCGACAACGTAGACAATATGAATTAGAAAAAAAGCACAAAGTGTCCCAATTAAATTTTTCAAAATGTCCAAAGTCTATTTAGGATGACCCTGCAAAAAGTTAGATCTTTGAAAAATTATCTACAACTTTTAAAGCCTAAATCTAATTAATGCTTCAAAGACAACTGAAAAGTATAGTAGTTTGAAATAGTAGTCAATGCAAGACTGAAAATCAAAACGAAGATTGCCTACCTTGTGAGGTGGTGATTTCTTTTCTGACATGACTGTCTAGCCTGAGCTTCTGCCTTTATGCAGCAAAGTTTGTTGAGCGCCAAACTCCTGAGCTGACAGAATCATTGCTAGTCTAGCAATCCGCCAGTCCACAATACTAGATGCCCCCAGCTATTCTTGTTACAACTGACAACGAAACAATAGTAAATAGTGATTAACACTTGCCTTAAAAAAAGAGAAAGAAAGAAGCATACATTAAAATTGTCAATAGGTGTGAAAGGTCAAAAGGGCCAAGAAAAAAAGGATTCAATGTTTTAATTTGAGGCTTTAAAATCTAAATAAAAAACTAAAAATAAGACAATGGTAATCTAAAAGAAAAATAGTAATAAATTTTATCTACAATCAAATTCCATGTGACACAATATTATTAGAGAAATGTGATGTAACCATCCCAAAACAATGAATCCATATCGAAACAGTTATCTGGGCCTTTCACAGGTTCAACACTCAGTGTTTAGCAAGTCCTGTCACAGGTTGACTTTCAAACCAGGAGGCATCACCTTTAAAGCTTTGACCTGATATGACCCAACTGTGTCAGTAACCAGAAATGAAGGGAAATCTAAAACTTGTCTAAATTACATCGGACTTGCAGTTCCTCTTAGACTCGACACTTTAAAAATATACAAAATCACTGACAATGCTGCCATTGCTACTATGATTTACTAATGCTACTAGAATTTACTAATGAAAAATACCTGGTTAACCTTTGGAGAGTGAAGATGGCTGTTTTTCAACACCACAATTTTCTCTTGATGATAGAGTTAAAATCTACTTTAGAACACTTCCATGGTCATAATCTTTTGTTGTTACAGACCTACAAGGAGAGAAATGTTAATTCAATTGAAATTTGTATGAATGTTAACTAATGAAACATTTAGTAAAAAAAAAAAAAAGGATTACACCAGTATAAAAAACAACCCCCCCCCCCCCTCTAATCCAATGGTGGTGGTGGGGGCTTCAGTCCAAAGTACATGACCTCATTGGGTCCCTTTGTGTGAATGAGCGAGATGAATGGAATGAAGCCTGAGTGGATTCCTTAATTATCAATGGAAGTAGCCTAGTCCTGGGAGTGAGTGCTCTCTCTCTTTCACTATAAATATTAGATTATAGTATAACCCACACATACAGTGGATCATCTCATTGTCTGTTCACAAAGAGTAGTGCAAGCTCCCCCACAAGACATGGGGCCTAAGGTCTGTTTGTGAAAATGGTGGATCATTCCTTGCTTGTTCACACTTTGATTAAATCTTTGACCGATTTAAAAACTAAACAAAAATCCTGTTCTGATGACACAACCTTAACGAAAATCGGTGACTAACTGTTCTTACTAATTATTTATCACACCTCTGGCTATTACATATTCAGTAATGAGGACGACACGATAGAAATTATTAGGGATAAAAAAAGAAGATAAAATACATTTTTTCAATAATATAATTATAATGGCAGATATTATGGTTTAAAAACACATATTCACTGCTCTTTCTTAATTTCCTTTCTACCTTTCTGTGTAAGGGTGTGGACAAACTTTCGCCATTGATCTCTATCCAGAGTCTTCCTCTTTGCATCCAAATACCGACACCCCCCTCTTTTCTATCACCCTTGATATTGATTCTTGCCATACTTTCATTGGTCGACCTCTTGGTAATTTACCTACATGATTCTAGAATTTGTTTAATAAAAGAAGTTTACTTTCATTCATTCTATTTACATGTCCAAACCATCTCTGAGTTGATTTCTCTCTATTTCATTTCCTAAGCTTTCTGCATTTACTTCATCCCCTATTCTAGTGTTTCTAATTTTATCTCTTCTCATTTTACCTACGAATCTTATAAGAAATGTCATTTCTGATGCTTGTAACCTAGTTTTATCACTGCTGTTAAGAGTCCAGGATTCACTTCCATATATTATATGAGTGTTGGACAACGTTAGTATCTGTTATTTTACGTTCTCAGTTTCGATCACTCCATCCATCTCTTCCTCTCACTATCTCTCAGCCAGCTTT
>JARDUL010265112.1:0-15098 GCA_030265205.1 Dirona pellucida | reverse complement strand
CACACACACACACACACACACGCACGCGCGCGCACACACACACACATACACACACTCACACACAACGGGTTTTCCGTCACCTGGTTTCATTTTCTTCTTTACTCCAAGGGGAGATAACAATGAAAATATACCATGGTTCATAACTCGTTCCGCTCGGTAATTTATTTAGTATTCTTACAGTTATTTATGATAATGGCAGCAATGATGGTGATATGGTGACGGTGACGATGGCGAAGAACATGTCTGCATTTAGAGCGTTTCAGACGCATATGATATAATAAGGGCTACTTTTGTCAAATTGAGATAAAATCTAATTCCATCGTTATTTGCCCTTGAGACTTGCTCCAAATATGTTCACTATAAAACAAGAGAATGTGATTGTTGGTTTTATGAAACTTCTGTCGAACCATTTGACTCACCATAGAGACAGTGCTATTTATTTATTGTCCTACTTTGGCCGTTGTCCCGTTTTGTCCAGAAAGCAAAAATCCCCTCTTTGTCTTGAGAGCAAAAAGAGTCGTTTTCGGTAAAATTAAAAAGTCAAAATATGAAAGATAAAGATGCGATAAAGACATTCCCTTGTTTTACGAAACGGTTCCACTGGAGGTCCCTAGCAGAAGGGTTGCAATGCTGACCAAGACTGATGTCCGACACCTTCCGCCTTTTATGGAAGGGGTGGTGTGAACTGTGAAGTGTGAACTCATGCAGCCCTGTTTTGTTTGGCTCCCCAGGTTCCGGATCTATATGACTTTTGTTTTCCTCTTCTTATAAACAGCGCCCTTTTAGATCGTCGTTTTGTTTTTTAGAGACCGACCCCTCCCTCCCCCCCCCGCGATAAAAAAAAGAATAACCCCCTTTCTCTCTCTCTCTCTCCCGCTCTCTCTCTCTCTCTCACACACACACACACACACACGCACACACATACACACACACTCATACACACACGCACATAAAAACAATCGAGGACCAAGCTTGTTAACGAAAACACCTTACAATCAATCTAGAATATATAATAAGAAGATCAAAGACAAAAGTTGAGAAACTGGATGCGAGTGGCCTTGTTGTTGTCATGGCGGCATCGATCGTTGCTGCATTCATATTCGTTAGCATTGAGTACTTGGTCTTTCTATAAGACATCATTGGTGGGCAGCACAGAATAATAAATAATTTATTATTCTGTGTTCTGCTATGAGCAGTGGTCCGAAACCACGAAGCTAAAAATAACCCGAAACCTTTTTATCGGAAGCTAAAGTTTATGTAACTCTTTTCCATAAAAGATAAGATTGGTCAACTTTACTCATCCTGCCTGTTGACTGTTGTGATTTGGTATTCTCTCAGCTCGATATGGCAAACGAATGTGGGGACCTTGATAGCTGGGAGGATCAGGCTGACAGCGGTGTAAGTATAAATTCCGGGATTTCAGATCAAATTGAATGATACCAAACATTGAAGCAACCCATGAAAATGACTTCAGTCTCAAACTCAAATGTTTTGAAAGCGGGGAAGACGTGGGTGGTCAGCAACAATCATATTTCTTTTCCTTTCCTATTTCCTTTCAGTTCAGTTTACACGATTGCGATTTCACTTTCACAATTCAAAGTCAAACGAGGAATAAGTTTGCAAAAGATAGATGACAGAAATATTGGTTACAATTAAAAATTTAAGTTGATAAAACGTAATAGTGTAAGAGGCATGATATACGATCTAGCTGAGGACCAAGGACGGTCCTGAAAGCTGGGGCTGGAACTGAAACTGCCAGTAACTGGTGGATGGGAGGTGTGAGTGTGGTGACGACATTATTATTATTATTATTATTAGGACATCCTGACTGAAATAGAAGCCTCTCTATAAATTCTATGCCTTTATTTGTAATTGATGGAATATGATAAAAATCAGTCAGCCTGCCGACACATTTTAGATATTTGTTTCACTTCTCACCAGGACTAAGGACTCTAGACTGTTTACTGTCGGGTTACATTACTATTAATATTATTCATAAAAATGTTAAATTATTTTATATTTTTAACATGCAAGGCATGAAAAAAAAAATATTACCATGATTGATAACAATTTATTTTAGAAACTAAAAGGTAGTCTACCTTTTGTGCAAACAAAACTAGTCTAGACTAGTCTAAGTCTAAGATTAAATTGAATTTTAAAGGCCTTTAACTTTAACAATGGAAATAAAATTCCACTTACAAAGAACTTTGGAAGTTTTTTTTACAGAGCGAGAGCTATTTTAACTTACTGACAAATAAATTAAATAGCAACAAGAAGATATTCCCCAAATCTAAACACTCTTTGACAAAGACTTTGTAGTGCTGGAAGAAACTAATTGTCTAGTCAGGCTATGGACAGTAGATCAGAACTTGCTCCCTTAGGTGATGGGTTTTCGCTTTTTTGGGAGGCTAGACAGCCTTAATTTGGACTTAATCTATCACTATCCCCATTTTGAAGATGTATCAATATTATGATATTAGTGACTGGTGTATATTGGCAAACTTCTGTCAGAGTTGGGCTGTTGTTTTCTTGTTATAAAATAATACCCCACAGTCAACAGCAGAACTCTGGAGACATTCAAATTATTATTTTTGCACACCATATTGACTTTGAAGTTGTCATATTATCGTAAAAATCATTATTTCTTTCTCTCTTGAATTCTTCAGTTGTTTGACAAGAGATTGGATGAAATGTCAGTTGAGATTCAACAGTCATCTGAGAAGAAGGGAGTGTGAGTAATTTTATTTTGAATCCAAGTTTAGTGACTTATTATAATATAATTAGTGGATAAAATTTGATTATTTTGTCATGTCATAGTAAACAAGGCATTTGTCAACCTCACAGGACTCTTATATAATTATATCATATATGTATATATAGACTTTTTTCTATATCATATCAGTTGTGATAATAATAGATAATATTATTAGTGTCATATATCATATGTTGTTTTTTATGCGGAAAGAAAAATTGTAACATGATACATATCATTAAAAACTTTACATATATATCATACATCATTAGCATTTTCAGCCCAGTGTTTCAACATTTTTTTAACATGAATGGAACAACCCGACAACAAAAGAAGAGAAAGAAAATAAAAAACGATTTGTAATGTCATTTTAATTTTATATTTTTAAAATTTCTATTTTTCATATTCCTCCTTTGTGAATCAAGTGCACCGAGAGGCCAAATGTTTCTGTCAGACGATACCACCGGCACTCAATATCAACCCAAGGTCAGAATTTTGAAAAGAGACTCAAAAGCCCCACCACCACCAACTGATGGAAACAGATTGAATTCCTCGTAAGTTATCAAGTGAAAAAGGATCTTTACTGCTACATGTTATATTTAAAATAGTGATATATGTGGATGTAATCCAGCCAAAAACTTACTCAGAGTAGATCTGAAAATTTTGAGCGGGGGAGGGAGGAATAGAAATAAGTGTCTCAGGGCCACTCACAGGTGCAGAATGTCATATCTGGTATAATAGATATAAGACAGTTGAGCATGTTTTTAAAATGTCGTTTGTGTGGTATTTTGTCACATAAAATCATTGTCTGTAACACATCCATGTAGCTTTACAAGTATTTCAGAGGGATGACAATAAAAGATTTTTTAATGTAAGATTGGCTGATTGAGAATAATATGAACAACAGCAAACCTGTGTATGATTTTTAAAAACAATGATTCATAGGCTGTTTCACATGGATAATTGTTGATATGAGTGCATACCATAAACATTGTAAAGCGCCTCTGAGCAACCTCCTTGAGCGCTTTATAAATTCACTTTTTATATAGGATTCACTTAATGATATAATCATCTAAATCTACATGTTTGAGATTGAGATTTTAATATTCCTAGACCAAAAAACATTTGTTTTTTACCTGGAGTTTTATTGCTGTATTGACCTGTTAGGTGAATGAAATTTACTGACCAGTCAGGTGAATTAAATTTACTGACCAGTCAGGTGAATTAAATTTACTATTGTTATGTTTTCATTTCCAGTGCTGGAGGTTCGTCTAAAGCCAACAAAACCTTGCAGCAAAGAGAAGCTGAGTATGCAGAAGCAAGGATGAGAATTTTTGGCTGCGTCCCCCCTGATGATGACGAAGAAGAGGGAGAAGATACAAGCTCCAGTGGAGACAAAAATAACAGCTCTGTGATACAGGGGTAAGTTTTTAAAGATAACTAAATAACATTATTTTACCGTCTTAATTTCCTGTATAATCTGTTGTGAGATACCAATATAAATTACTTTAATAACTATGCTTGTACCTCATCTTGAATTGAGATTATAAATTCAGAGTATTGTTGAAATAAAGCTGATACACCTTGAAGTTTATTGTTTCTCATCTTTCAACTTGATCGTGTTATAGTAATTAAGATTATTTTTTCTGCACAATTTGACCGTGCCGTTGGGAAATACCGAACTTGATGACATTTTGAATTCAAATTTGATGCCCTTTAGA
This sequence comes from Dirona pellucida, assembly GCA_030265205.1. NCBI lineage: Eukaryota > Metazoa > Mollusca > Gastropoda > Nudibranchia > Dironidae > Dirona > Dirona pellucida. Next base: position 10,625 of record JARDUL010265112.1, on the reverse strand, counting down.
GATAAATAGGTAACTTTCTACTGTATTGGTGTTTTGTTGCCTTATTTCCAAAAATAGAACGTCTTTGGGTTTTTCTAAAAGATTTCCACTACTGGCATTATTAGAATAGAATAGTAATGATTTTTCTTCTTTAAAAAAAAAAAAAATTATAATATTCCAAGTGGGATCACCACAGTTTTCGTATTCCATTATAGTCTGCTATAATAGAATCACTACACAATGTTACTCTTCAGGGTGATAAATATTGATTTGTTTTGCTGTATAAATTATATAGTCGGTAGGGAAGATGAAAGAGCTGTTGATATGTAGTGTTATATTCTTTCTTTCCCAGTAGCAATGGGTAGTGCAATATGGGAAAGATTTTAGAGTGGATATAACGCATTATGCTGCGACCTGGGTTCGAGCCCGACTTCAGGCATTTCATTTTTTTCCTTGGGCAAGATTATTTTTAACCCTTGATTTGTTCACTTGGACAACATGGGTGATTCCTGTTGACATCAGGTTAACGCTTGATAGATTGTCTTTATTCTATTCCTTCTTAGGAATGCCTAGGCAACGTGAAGGGCTGAATATTTTGTTGATTTTTATAAATAACCTTATTTCTATTTCTATTGCTTCAGCGTGCCACAGATTTTCAAATCCGTCAATGGCAATAATGCTGTTCCTGTGATACGCCAGCCAAGGGGGCCTGATGGAACCAGCGGTTTTAACAAGCCAGATCACACGTAACCCCTTCTCCCATCCCTCTCCCTCGTTCTATGACTTTGATGTAGTATATTGTACAGCATGTGGAATATCGGAAGCTAGTGTGTGATCAGGGCTTTGTAAAGGTCTATGCAGTCGGCTCTGTGTAGGTCAACATTACAGAAGTCATTCTTCTCATGACTCAAACTTCATTTTCCTGGTACCAGTAATCCTTTACAATTCCCCTACTTGGACAAGATAACTTTTGGCTATTTAATTTCCACTTTTTTTTTTCAGTCTCAAAAAAAATATTGACCTATTCTTTGTCGACTGTATAGCAATGTAATTTGTATTCTTCGAAACTTCGAAGCTGTGTTTACAGTCACACGAGTATGAATTGTGTTTTATGTTTGTATTTCTGATTCCACAATTATGTGTCTGTTTGTCTTCCCTTCAAACTCTGTTGTTAGGTAGGTATATTTTGAAAATCTTTTATTTTTTTGAGTGTCATAAATCTTTGTGATGATATTTATCGTCACCAGATATGAGACTTTTGCCAGAACCTGAGTGCTAAAAAAAACATTAGACTGAAAGCAAAGCGTCAATGTTAGAATATGCTGATTTGAATTGTTTAACGATTTCCTCAGACCTGGAGTCCCTAAATTCGTAGAAATGTTGTTTGAAGTAATCTTATTCATCTCTTTGTTTTATTCAAAACCATAAAGTGGCCCATTGAAATATATTTGGTATCTGTCTAATTGGCTAACTAATGCTGAGAGCCAATAAGATTGAATGTTCTGTGACTAGTGATATCCCTGAGAAATACAAAAAAGATATTAACCCTTACATGACCTCTGGTTTTCCACTTAAATACTTCCCAGATGCCACACATTTTCGTTGGTAATCTGTTCAATAAAAAACGCTACGTAACATTGTAGTTTCTTAATAATAACTGATACTTACTGAGTCAGACTTTTGTCCAAAGCTGAATGATGGTGATAAACTGCACTATTTGAGGTTTGGTCATCCAAATACATAACTCAAAGGCTTTTTTTCATTGTAAAAACACAATGAAAAATAGCCGATTGAAACGAGTGATTTGGCCATGGAAAGTAAATATCATAATAGTAATTTACAGATGGAGTTTTAGCTCCCTTTCATAATCATGACAATGTTCTCCAATTGTCATTGATAATTATCAATTGTTTATTTGATCTTATCATGAAATTACGCTGGTCCTAATGTTTAAAATTTATATGCAAAGAAAGGATCTTTATTGGCCATGATCAACCCACTGTGCTGAAAATCTTTAACGTTTCTCAGGTCTGGCTAACAAGATGCTTGTTGTTACTCAGATATTGACCCCTCAGTTCACTGATTAGGGCTTTTGATAACAGTGACAGAAACCAGATCGTCATGAATTATCCACATTTTCACAAATATAGTTTACTGCAGTCCCAGGACTTAAGACACAAAAAGGAAAATTGGCCAGCAAGATTGTTTGGAAGTTGACACAGTTTTAAAATACCATAACCCCAATATGTACTACAGATAAGAACAGGTAAACAATCTTGGTTAATACAACTTTTGCTACAAAAGCATGTTTTGTGAATGAAAATAAACAATTAAAAAAACTCTTAAAACCACAAAGTCATAATGAATTGTAGTTATAATTTATAGAAGATTTGAATGTTATTTTACAAAAAAAATTTTTGTTTGTTTTTTTTTACGCTACTGATTAAACCACTCCAGGCTCGCACAACGAAAGATATCTGAGCCCGCCCTGTAACATTTGTTCATTGTTATACTCTAAATCCATTCTCTGTTATCAGATGTTATAAAAACACTCACAGGCCTTTACCGATATGTTTAGCCCAGCTTGTGATATTTTTCATTTACAAAAAAAAAAAGATTAAATTTATGTTTTGCTCTACTAATGCCAGATGTGAATACCCTCCCCTGTATTTCCTCCTGATAAAGGTGGAAGTGATAAAATATGGAAGATTTTTTTGAGAATAATTTGGATGTATGAGAATGTGCAATATTTTGATAACTAAATGTGGGAAATGTTCCGTGTGTGAGTAAGTAATTATAAGACAGTGTTTTAAAAAAATGACTTCTTTGGATAAAATTGTTGTTTGTGAATGTGTGCATATGTATGTGGTGAGAATGTGTATTTACTGAATGTATGATTTAGATTACTTGCATTATTATGTGTAAAATTTGTGTATGGATGTCGAAGAGTTTTATGATAATGCTTCAAAACGTTTTTAATCATGCATGCAATATATATGCTTTTAACGAAATCACTTGGGTTTTTTTTTCTCTTCCAAACACTGCAAAATTTGATGGATGCTTTTACGAAAGATGTGAAAACTAATGGCAAAATTTATCACTCTTTATGCAACTTATGGCTTGGAAATAAAATAGGAGATCTTTCTTTATTAGTCTGTACTTGCATGTGAATGGCTGAACTTTGTAAGCAACATTATGTTTCTATGGCTAAAAAAAATAATAAGATAATACATTTTGATGACATGTTTTGTATTAAATGCTTATGCCACATACATTGCTTTTTTTATCATATCATATCCCAGCTTATTTTATCTCTTTTTCCCACCTTGCCACGAAAAAAATTACTCATCGGCCACATCCCATCTTTCTCTCTGTTTGCAGCGTGTTTTGAGTCTTGCTACCAAATTAATTAGCGTAACTTATAAATTCATATTGCTCAGATATTCATTTTTATTTTTCTGAAATAAAATTTTACATATTATTCCCTACCCTGTTGGTCATTTGTTCTTCAATAGTTTTGTTGGCGTCGAGTAAAGAAATGAAATTGAACTTTGCAGTTTAGAGCCAGTGCCAAAACTGTTAGACTATATTAATATATCTGCCAAGCATTCTGTATTTTATATTGCAGAGGGAAAGCTTATGCCCTTGGCTCCAACGAACCTTGCATCCAACGAACTATTAAAACTGACCGACCTAGTTCGTTGAGTCCGAGGTCTACTGTACCATGTTGTCTGGTCGAGATATAAGTAATATTGAACTGTGTATTGCTTCTTGTACCAAACAAGGTTTACTGGCACAGTGGGCGGGCTGATCTCCCTCTTGATCCATAGATTTTCCAGCTCTGTGTGAGGCCATGTGTACCAATGGGGCACAGACTTGCCCGTAACCTGGTTACATCTCAGCTGGGTCTGCACATCGATGCCTTCTACACTCTCCTCAGCCAGACACAGAGCTTGTCCCTACACTGTTTAATTATTGTTCTAAAGGGAACAGATAACAAACAAATTTCTCAGCATTTGATATCTGAAAGAACATCCCAGAATGATTATTAGCTGAGAAAATCATCTCAAAAAGTTTGCACGCGAAGGCGGACAAAGTGATGCACATGATGATGGACAAAGTAGTGATCAGATGTTATACCCAGGGGACATGGAAGATGATCCAAATGATGCTTAAATGTTTTATAAATCCAACCAGCTTATTCAGTGAGTTATGGTTGATCAAACTTTAATCTATGTGCATTGTTGTTACATCACTTGCGTCGCAAAAACGACTTTCTGTCACAGCCTCATAAATATACACAAAGTAAAAGGACAAGCAGATTTGTTCCTGACTTATCTCAGTTGTCGTCTGGCCGAATGGTAAGGCTATCATCAGGGTCAAGGTTATGAAATCCTGTCAATGCTTGGCCTGTTGTTGGGTCCTTGGGGAGGGTTATTTACATTTTTACAAGTGCAAATAAGAATCTGACTACTGACGGAAAGATAATGGCAAAGCCTATTGAGGGATAAATAATAATGAAAAAAGTATGTCCAGGACTTATTCCAGGGATAAATGTTCATTTGCAAACCTTGTAAAAAAAATTTTTTTAATGGACACGTTGATTTGCATCTAGTTTCAATTTGTATTGTTTTTGCCTGTTGAATAGGACAATTTTTTCCCCGGCAACTTGACCTTGCTAATCGGGAAGTACCGAAAAGAAATGATGAGATTCCTTATTCACCATTGGAAAGTTGTTTGTCTCAGTGCTTTTTTACTCACAATAGACCACCAATCTCTAGGAAATGGAAAACCCAAGCAAACAGTTTTCACCTATTGCCATTATTTTGGTGCAACCTGGTGCACACTTCGTGACAAGTGGTTACGTCCTCTTAGACTTTGGCTTTAATACAATGACAGTGATTTAGAATTGGATTTTCTTTTTTTGTATCCGAGAGCCAAGATCTGCATCACCTTCATTGCCATTACAAAATTAAAAAACACGCCTTTCAGTCTCCCAGAAGATTGGACCTTTTCCCTAGAAATCTGTTCAATATCTTCAGCCAAATTGGTGCAAGATGTGTCTACATGTTTTGTACTCTTTGAATTTATCAGCTGAGAGTGCAGATATGATCCTAGGTAACCAAGAAAATGTGTTTGGGTTTTTTTTAACAACATTTTTCCCATATGATTCATATCTTTATGTTGGTTTTCTTGAAATTCACAAGCCTTAATAACAGATACCAGTTTTTAGAAGCAAAATTCCCAGATTTGGAAGGATGGCAGGTCTGAAAGAGCCACATAAATATTTTTTTGACCCCACCCCAAATCAATCCACATTAAAAAGAACACATAACAGTCAAGTCAAAGCTTGTTTGTTAGTATCACACTTTATTTCTGACAAGATAGAGAAACAAGACAGTCTTTTGTCTTTCTAAAAGATAAGTATTAAAAATACAAAAATAGCAGCAGTAAGTATTGTTTAAAGTTGTCATTAACATTTCATAGTTCCGTATCTATGTCAAAGCCACATTTATCCATTTCTGTAACTTATCCTCACACTAACGGGACATTTTCTTCATAAGGCCACACAGCTTCAATTCAACCCTAGTATTTCTTGATTTGAAATACTTGTAGCAGTTGCTAAAAACTGAGCCAATGCGTTATAGTTGAAAAGTGTCCAATTACAATGTTTCTCAAATACAGTTTGGATAATTTTGTTTGTATCAGCTTGCTTAACATCCAGCTTCTGACGAAATATATGGAAAATGAAAGGAATGTTGAATGATTAAAAACATATGTCACTGGTTTTGGAATGGTTGGCGCAAAACCTACGTAACTGCCTTCAAAAAACCATAACAATAATAAATTTATAACTCAAAAGTATGTCAAACACAATTTGGCTACCTAAGCCATCTTATTGCTGGCCACTCTGCCATTACAACAAGTACATTGTAGGTTCTAAAATGTCACACATTTTCCCTTTACTGTCGTCATTCAAACGAAGCTAAGATTCAAACACGCACATTTTGTAATTCCTTTGTCAATTTCACTAACAGGGTGTATGGGTGTATATATGAATAGATATCATGCAGTAAAAAAAAAAAGGTTAGATATTTGGAAACCATGCATTTTTTAACACTAGCTGTATCACAACTAAACCAAGCACACTAACGCCGGGTGTAAAATTCTCTGTACTTTGTTCATGTCCAAAACAAATAATGACAGTCTCGCATGCTATATTTTAATGTATCTGATACTTAATTACCTTTTTTTTTTAAGTTATGAGCCACAACAGACTTATCTTGTTTCAGAACATTTAATAGTGAAAATACTTCTTTACCTACTTTTAATTCAGTTACCATCTAGCTACATCTAGACTGTGCTACATTCTATATTGCTTGAATTATTGCAAGACTTAAAACATATCACAGACGTTGGTAGTAACATTAGTATCATTTTAAAAAAGTAAACTGGAGACAACAATTAATCAAAATAATGTTTATCATCTCTACGATTTAGTAATTATTTTTATTCTTTCTATTAAGAAACAGAAATTGATTAATTAATGGGATCAATCATTTAAACCAAAGATAGTTTTAATTTCTTATCGAACGCAAGAAGCGCTTTACAGATTAAATCAAATCTTGAATGCAAGAGAAGCTTTATAAACAAAAGAATTAAAATACTATAATTGTAAACAGACCTTTCAAATAATTATTTCTTATAAGTCTGGGCCCTTTCTAATGCTGATAAGTAAAATAATACCTTTGATAAAAAGGTAGTAATAGTAAACTTTACACAAAAAAAAAACAAAAAACAAAGAAAAAAAAGGAGTATATTACAGTCAACTGTATCCAATTTAAATGGTTACGAAGGAAAGAAACATAGCAAATCAAAGAATATTGACATGAATAATAAATATAATATAGAAACACGGCTATAATACTAGACTGATTAAAACATTGCATTCTGTGGAGCAGACACTTTAAATATTCTTTCAACAACGGATACAAAATAGATGTGACCAAGTAGGATTACTTCCACGCACCTTGGGGGAAAAAAGTACATTTTAAAAAAGAAATCAAGAAAAAAAGTGATTATTATGAATCGATAAGTGGAATAGGGAAAAATAATACAAATTGACGAGGAGGAAAAAACACATTGATTGTTGCACCTTCAGAAAAATGGACGGATTCAAGGTATCAGTTTTAAAAAAATCTGGAAAAATGGCTGAAATTTGAGTACGTAATTATTATCTACATTTCTAGCCCATTTGAATCAAAAGGCTCGGAAAGATACAAAAAATAAAACTATGACTTAGAGCATTTGATTGTAGTCAACGTAGTAATTACCATTGTAGTGCCAGTAATTGGAAAGGCGGTTGTTGCATTGCCGTAAGTATTTACTGCCGTAAGTATTTACTGTCATTGTGTTAGAAAATCTTATGAACAGGGTTGTTCATTTTTGAGTGGTTATTTGCAGCTTTTTCTTGGCCATTCATTGGAAAAAAAGTTTTCCAGTAATAAATGACTTTACAATATTATCACAGATGGTGCTTCAAATTACACATTTCAACTTTGATTCGTTCACTTTATGCTTGACACTGCATATCATACCATACTATAAAGCATTGCATAGAGATGTATATAAGGTGGAAAGTCATTTCACTTAATTTGAAAGTTTGAAAATATATATGTTTGTAGAGCTTTTGTGCATAATAATAATAATAATAATAATAATAATAATAACAATAATAATAATAATATACCAAATATTTAATTGATTTGTTCATTATTCCCTTGTTCAGCTCAGCAGCGGGAAAGAAAAAATGTATAGAAAGATCGTAATAGTAGAAGATAAATGAGCCCAAGTAAGAAAGTCTTACATTCAGCTTTGAAGAATTATTAAAATATTGGATTATTCAACATTTAGCATACAGGGAAAAACACACCAACAACACTCAATGAATGTAATTTGGGTAAATCATAATAATAATATTACGGAACAAAATTACATGTGACAAAATCTCACAACGTAAATAATTGGCCCGCAAATTGGACTTCAGTTCTTAGAATTTGTTATTCTACATTGAAATTGGAAGATTGTATTTCCACCTGACCATGAAACGGAAATGTTTCAAACACAACTCCATACCAAGGGGGGTGAAGACATCTGTATCAGAGGAATAGCGTCGCTATGCTAATAAATCAGGCAGAGTCAAACGTCAGCCCAAAATGGAATTGATGTATTAAGCATTATGGGATAACCATGGTGGAAACAAATGAGTTTAAGTGAATCATTAAAGAGACTATCGACTCGTTCATACTCATCTCTTGACAGTAGGGCAGTAAGAAATGACTTTGGCCGATATGTTAGCACAGCGACGATATGGATCTGATACAAATTGAGATGGAAATTCTCTATCTTCTAAAGGTTGTTACATATATAATCGTTTCAAAACCATCTCCCTTGCTGACACGGATGAAAGTCTCATCAGTTTTTCTATCATTCAGCCTATTAGTATCAGAAGGTAAAAATATTCAATGGTGATACAATGAAAATTGGGAACTCTTTCAGCTAAATCACATTTTATATCACATGCACAAACATCTGGTTAATATAATGGTCGACTGGGGGAATCGTATCAGTCATTTCAAAATTTAAAACTAGTCAAACCTGAAGTATATCAAAATATTGGGCTAGAGTTGGGAGAAGATGACATTCCAAAAAAAATAAAAAATAGATCTGACTTTGCCAGTATCACTTTTTTTTAAAGAAAAAAAAGAAAAAGAAAAGAAAGAAGAAAATTGAATAAAGATAAGCTATTATCAACTATTATAAATGAAACGTAAAATGTACAAGTAAACCAAAACATCCATCATCAACAATGAAGAGCCTGGTCTTTTACAGTAAAATCAATCATACAGGCCACCTCCTTCCATGACCAATGGGACGGGGGGGGGGGATCACTGCTTCAGCTTGCGCCGCAGGATTGGGCTGCGGGGAGAGCGGTAGGACGGAGTAGAGGTCAGGCCTCCCATTCGGCCAGGCGATATGGTACGGACAGGCGACCTGCGGCGTGGGGTCAGGGAACGGGAGTAGTTCAGGCTGTCGTCCAGCTTGCGGGACTCGTGCTCCAGAAGGATGGGGTCAAGATTTGGGTCGCGGCAAATGTTGGTCAGAGAAGTGTTGAGAACGTTCCGGAGATCGTGAATGTCTTCTCCAGCGCGGGCTGATTTGGTAATGTAGACCTGTCTCTTGCGAAGCTCTTGACCTATCTGGTCCTTCAGCAAGGAATTCTGGGTAAATGATTTTTTCAAAATTAGAAATCAATTAAGGTTTTCAAAAAGAACATTATTCTGATCTATTTCAACATTCAAATCTATTCTTTTTTTTTTCTTTTCATTTCTAAGGATGATGTCTGATCTCAGAAATACAAAAAAATTAAAGTCAAATTAAATCTTGACATAAAGCATCACTGGAAGTGAAAAACCCCCAAAACCCCAACCCATCTATTTCAGATAATTCATCATTCACGCACACCATTTAAGCAGAGAGAATTCAATTCAAACTTTGACATTAATCCACTCCAATCGTGAGAATCACCAAAATGCATGAGTGGTCACCCTTTACCATAATCCTCCCCCCTCTCACCTGTTCCTCCAGGCCTTTGACTTTCTGCCTGTGTGACTTCTCCCTGGCCTCCAGGAGTCTCTCTGCCTGTTGCTGGGCACTCCGGAGTCTCTCCGTCTCCATCTCAGTCTCGGCACGGTGGCGGGTCGTCAGGTCAATCAGCCTGGTTTGGAAAAGTAACATTTGAAAAAGTGTCGACTATCGGTCTGTTTTAGAGGACCGACACTTTGAACATAATCAAGTCAAATTCGTTTCAGCTGGCTGAAAGTTGAACAAGGCAAAAAAAAAAAGCATTCCATTTCTTCTCAAACACGTGAACACTATTTTCTCATCAAGAATGAGTGTGGAGTGGGCACTGATCTTACACAGATTGTAAAATACAAGGGAAGTGATGAAATGTTACGACAAAAATAGAGGAAAAGAAAACAATTATGATTATTGACAGTAATAGCCAACCCTGTGCCTGCAATTCCTTCCTTCCTTCTGTCCTTGAATTAATTTATGGCAGACGGAAAAGATATATTCCAATCCAGGTGACACATCAGTGACTCATTAAACAGAAAAAAAAGTGATGGCTTTTGTGATTTCTTTCCATTTTTGAATAGATGACTAATATGAGTGAACTACCTGTACAAATGGTCCATGTTAAGATCTGATTGGCTAAAAGTTTTGGAGGATAGAAGGGACATTGGCATGATTATCTTACTACATTTATTCACGATGTAAAGGCATTCATTCATAATATTTAATGCTTTTATTAATATCATATTACCATGTGAAGTTTAGTCAAAATGTGCACTTTGAGTCAATGGCATAAAGACTATGAGTATTGCTTTCCATACAAATGTAAAATAAGCGAATAAGTAAAGCTTCAAAAATATAACAGGAAACAAACCAAAACAAACACAATGTTTCGACTGTAGACCTTCGGTCGAACCGTCGTGTGTTTTGTTTTGTTTCGTGTTATATTTTTGAAGCTTTACTTATTCGCTTATTTTACATTTCCTCACCCATAGCTTCAGCAGGACCCC
>JARDUL010264668.1:0-15132 GCA_030265205.1 Dirona pellucida | reverse complement strand
GGGGGAAGGGAAGGGGGGGGGGGGGGACGGGAAGTGGGGATATACCATAGAGTGGGAGGTTCAGAATAATATGAATGAAGATACTGCTATCTTTTAAAAACGATTCATGATATAAAGGGAAAAGGAATCGTAGGGGGGCGAGTGAATACTTACAATTTTTTACAAATTTTTCTAAATTTTTTCAATGTTTTTTTTTCTTCTTTTCTTATTCTGCTTATGTTTTGGTTTTTTTCAAATATCAAATATTGGTTTTTAAGTTTGGAACTAATTTCAAAAGATTAAGGGAAAGATTAACTTAGCTATGATTGTGGCTCTCTCTTGTCTATATGCTAGTACTGGAACAAATACATTCATGACTACACATCCCTCTACACCTTTCACACTATCCCTTCACTGCATTTTAAGATTATTAACTAAGTGTACCTACTTATAATCTTGGGAATCAGATGAATTTTGTCATGTAATTTGAAGTTCTGCTTTTTCAAGTTTTGACATGTCTACAGGTAAGTCTTCATGTAACGAGTGAATGTTGAGAGGCAGTGTGTGAGAAATATTCATATGGTTTTACAAACGTTCGAAAGTTTGTTTGTTTGTTTGTTTGTTGCTTTTGTTTTGTTTTGTTTTTTTGTTTTTTATTATATATTTTTTATGAATGACTTTGTAAGAACTGTTTTGATGAGAGTGAGTGTATTTTTTATTTTTTTCAAATTTAACAGCGCAATTTTTTAAACATTAATTGAAGAATGTGTGTGAAACATGTCAAATATTTGTTTGCATTCTCTAAATCTCTGATGACCTTTACCAGTAATGGCCAAATCATTTTTTCACATCCTCTGCTAGACAGTTCATCATCACAAAATGAGTCAGAAGATTTGTGGTGGGGAGGCCTGGCTAACTGCACCTGATTCTGTCTCAAAACCGACTTGAAATGGGTTTTTCTACTGTCTGTACGGTGTATGTTCTATTTCAAGTTTAAATTATCGTTTGAGTAGTTAGATTTTGTAACTCTTGTATTTGTCCTCATATTTTGAAGTGCAAGAGATGGTTGGTCCCTACATCATGATACGTTTTTTCATAGGGATAAAGAATTGGATGACGTTCATGTGAATCATCACGCCATGAACAGTCCAAAACAAAATATATCTGGCGACCAGGCCAAATGAGTGGAATTCGGAAGTCAGAATTTTTGACGTATCGAGTCATTGGCATCATCTTAAAGCTTATATATCTTGACATCTTTCAAGTAGTGTAGATAGTGTTATTGTACGTCTTTCAAGTGATGAATAAGATCTTTAAGATAGAGTATCCTTTTGGGCTCAAACATTGACGTTTGAAATGCTGAAATTGCTTTTGTCTGACTTGAAAACACAGGTTTACTGGGCTTTTTCTCGGATCTAGTATCCCGACATGACGATTCATTTGGCCTGGTGGCGAGACATATATGACACTATCCATTCCTTTGTTGACAGGTCGTTATTTTGTCAAAATTGCTATATTTTGTGTATTTCGTATTGTGTTTGTAAGCTGTTATGGGAACATGATCTAAAAAAAGAGATATAAATGGAATTAGAAACATGCGTCTAATTTAACTTTTATCTTTCATGTCCACTTTCTCCTTATTCAAGTGTCGATTTTGGTTTGAAAAAAACAAAAACCCCCCAAAAAACCAAACCAATATTCAAATAGTTCATGTGCCATAATAATACTCTCCTCCACTTGTCATCATAGAAACGAAATTGGTTTCTAAGATGATCTTTACGCAAAATGGGAAATTTGGCATACATAATAATGCCTTATTGCTGTTAGACGTCAAAGCTTTTTGAATCATAAACATCCCAACATGCTTATTATTATGTTTGCAAAACAAAACCTACTTTTGACAAAGTTCTTTTCATACATTAAATTGTCAAACCCGTCATCGTTGGCAGGTAGAATATACCAATCATTTGAAATCAAACACAAAAAGTAATCAAAAGAGTGAGTAGGGCTACAACACAAGGAGGAATATTTTTATTGGCATGAATGGAATTGACACTTGAGTAAGGACCGGCTAACATTTATAGAATGTTTTAAAAATCTTTCTGATAAAAGATTAGCAAACACTTCTATGTTGAGGTCAGAGCTTCATTCTACTGACCTGGATATACAGATTTTTTTTGGTTTTTAAAAATTTGTTTTGTTTTTTATTTCTGAGTTAACGTGATTAAGCGCTTATTTTTCTACACCCGAAAAGTTTGTGATTTAACCATGGGTTGTTGGAAATCATAATAATAATATATTATTGATGTCAGATCTTTTTTTTTATTATTGTTGTTGAAATCAAGGATCAATTCTGACTCCAAGTTGAGGCCTACTGGGCAATACTATGCATCAGAGGTACATTTCAGATATCACCTAGAGGTATTTGTATTACTGCTTTATATAATATAAGCTTCATAATGCCGAAGGCAAACGGGTAATTATTGCATTTGAAAGGAATTGAAAGTTATGTCAAGATTGTTAAAAATACAAGAAAATGATTTGTGAGTCTGGAAAGAAAAGAAACCACAACAATAACAATAACAAAAAGGACAGTAAAAAAAAACCAACCCCAAACAAACAAAACATGATTTGTTTCAAGACAAAGTATATTTTTTACTATAGACACTGTCTGCTTCATCTCTGAGAGTTGAGGGTGAATATTATGTAAGAGAGACACAGAATTAAATGAAACAGGAATTATTCACATTTGCCATGCACTTACACACTGTCAATACACAGCTTCAAAAATAATTTTTTTTAGTCCTTTGCTGTTCCCCAAAAATGCCTCTCATTTTATTGACATTGTAACCATCCATACCAATATGAGAAACAACAACATCATCATTTCCCATGCACACCCATGTCACTATTGAAATGATTGCTCACAGAAAAAAGACCAACTTTGCAAGTTTATTCTTCTAGCATTTCAGAATTCGATTTACCGTTGGCTTAGACACTTTTCGGTCCATTTATTATGAAAACCAAAGAAGTAAGTTGAAAATGATAGGCTTTTTTATCATAACATACGGATCAGAAGATAGAAAAAAAAACTATTAAAAAACCCAGCTAAAATTTGAAATTAAAAATTCAAGTTAAAGCACATACTCTTCTTAGATGACAAGAGATTGCTGACTTAAAATTTGTCAGTCTTTAAAATGTTGACATAGATTGTAGATTGTGTAAATAGAAGATGGAAATATTGGGTTGAAGACGCCAATGATTGCTAACATCATTGCAAAGTTTGCACCTACTAATGATTACTTGGCTCACTTGGCGAATTGAATTATTTTATTGTGCTTTGCTGGCGCATGGTTATTATGATTATGACATTTTCACCTTGAACCCAGCAAAGACCGTCATCGTCATCATCATCATCATCATCATCATCATCATCATCATCACCATCACCATCACCATCACCATCACCACCATTATCATCAGCATTATCATCATCATCATCATCATCATCATCATCATCATCATCATCATCACAAAAGGATTTCTTTCATTACATGTTTTGCACTATCATTTTACTTCTTTTTTTCTTTTTTTTAATTGATGATATTTATGTATGATTATGATGAGATATGATATGATCGGTTTTATTTGTCCTTATCAGGCCCAATATTATGGTAAAAAACAGCGATTGAAATACAAAATAAACAGCATTGAACTCTTTCTAAAACACAATAATGATTTTACATCACAAACCTGACAAGCACTCATTAAGAGCAGTTGGTAGAAGGGGTTGACGATAACGTATTTGATTGCATATAAACAGAATTGGTTTGCCAGACCTTTTGGAATGGAAATTATTTTTCTTTTGCTGGAAATCTGGGAAATTGCAACTAGGTTGCAAAGTTTTATTGATTTTTGAAATAATTTGATAAATTGTATGCATCATCAATCGACTCGTATTCCCTCCACAACAACTCAACGCAAAACAAATAACACTTCCGTCATTACAGAAGGCAAAAGCAAGGGTTGGTAATCTAAATCGTAAGACCCATAGGTCAGATAAAGCTTAAACACATAGAATTAGAATACATGCCCCTTTGCATTTAATTACACCCTTACATAACATGACACAAAATAGATGTTACAGACATGCCCCTTTGCATGTAATTACACCCTTACATAACATGACACAAAATAGATGCTACAGTGATTACACGGTCAAGAGATGTATCTAAAATCAATCATCATCATCATCATCATCATTTTCATCATCATCATCATTTTCATCATCATCATCATCATCATCATCATCATCATCATCATCATTAACATCATCTCGCATGACTTAACTTGGGGGGGGGGGGGGTATTGTCCATATTACACATAAAACTCTATGGAAGTATTTGAGTTTGAATGCATGTATTGGTTCTGATCTATCCATCCTTCACATCATATTATGGAGCTGTTGGGAAGACGCAGGTCTTTAGGATGCAGAACTTATTTATATCAAATTTACCCATGATGCACTTAGTATTATCACTAAATTACTCAATTTATATATTCCTATATCATGATCCACAACTATTGACACTGATGCCACGGATTACAAATGGACGAAAACAATGCCATTGCCATTGATTGGGAGTTTGGGATATTTGTTATTTCGTTCCCTTTTGTGTCGTGGAAGATCTGAAATAACTTTTGGACATGCTGCCATCTGGAAATTTCAAAAACAGATGTCAAAGGAGATAGATGCCGGTTCCAATTCCACTTTCTTTGAAATATGTCACAAAGCATCCAATATAAACAATAAAAGAGCCATACATTTTGATCTTGTCATGTTCATGAGGCTTGCATGTGGAGGATGCATGTGTTATCATTCAAGACTGGACATGGAGCTGTTATGTTATATCAGGAGACTCTGCCAAACAAAGTGCCAAAGATATAGATTTAATGGAAAGTTTCTACAATTAGTTGACACAATTTTTATTATTTTTCTCCTCAGCGAATACAACTCAATCGAAGAGGGAGACAATGTGCTGGGTTTGCTCCCTTTGTATCATTGCTATGCTCAGCTCGTCACCCAGTTTGGGGCCCTTTACAGTGGAGCACATATGCACAATTTGTCTCAATTTGAACCTCAAAACTTCCTGCAATGCCTGCAAGATAGACAGGTATGAATTACCTTTGTTTTGGTTTTGAAACAGTTTGTTCTCATACCATGAAATGTTCATCACTTAGCATCTCGAGCAGCTGTGGACTTGTAACAGACAATTTTTGTGAACAATTTTGAGAGAAAAGTTTCCTATGCATACACCAAATCATGAAAAGGTTTGTTATTGGGGGAAAATTATCAAATATCTCATTTACACTTTAAATTCTAACTTTCAGATAGCAAAATCAAGAAAACAATTTTAAATTGTTGCATTTCTCTACTTTGTTTAATCGTGTTACTAAAGTAAAGGGAACAGAAAACAAAGAAACAAGCTTCTCTATGACATATATCTATATTATGACAATTGTTTGATAGGTTAAAAGCAAAGACCTTTTCAGTCCCAGGAGATTGACATCATCACTTATTTTAAAGCAAAATAGAAGTTTGATATCTTTGTCATTCTTGCCAGTGTTTTTATTTTGTGCATGGGAATTTTATCTTCTCAGTGAATCCGGGTTCTTAGAATGTATCCTTCTATGTGCCCGAATGAAGAAGAAATTTAAGCAGAATAATTTTCCTTATGCATGGCAAAAGCAAATGTTGGAGTATCCTTCAACCTTGAATCTCATGATCTCAAGTCCAACTGTTATATCAGTGAGTAAACAGTAAACATGCTTGCTTGTCTTAGTCTTAGACATTACTCATGGAATATATGAAAATGTGAATCACTCGTGAAATAATCAAATTTGGTTGTTTTTATGACAAAGTAATTGCTGTACTCAATATTCATATATATTATAATGTATTTGTTAAAACTAATTTCATCTTAAAATATTTTTTCAACCACAGATTAATTACGCCAACCTTGTACCACCATTGATTTTGTTCATGGCCAAGCACCCGATGATCGACAATTATGACCTCTCCAGATTGGCCATTGTAACTGCTGCTGCAGCACCACTGGGCAGAGAGCTTAGTGAAGATTTCATGAGAAGATTTCCTAACATTCGTTTGACTCAGGGTAAGAAATAATTGCAGATTTGTATGTTATGAAGATTTTTAACCTCTGAGAAGCATTTTCATGTTTGCGAGATTTTGAATACTTATTTTGAATATTATTTATATGCACAAACAATTTATTAGAATAGTGATCTATTACTAATGGAAGTAAGAGTAAATCAATGATTTGATATGAACAATGGTCAAACTGTTCATCTGTTTGAAGATAATATGAGCACACGGCTATGGACAGCAAATGGTATTGCCAGAGTGATTTGCCAAGCAGGCAATTCCTAACACATGCTCTGTTAGGTTGAGATTGAAATCATTTCGTCATGGTCTGCCTCAGGACAAGTGAGTTATTGTGAAGCACATAGACCTTGGCGGTGATTGTGAATGTGACCTCCATAATATATATATATATAAATGTTCTTATTTATTTACATTTGTAATTATAAATGACCTAAATTCTCTCCAGGATATGGTTTGACAGAAGCTTCACCAGGAACTCACCTCGACAGAGATCAAAATATTGGATCTGTAGGGCCCCTTATGCCTAATACAATTGCCAAGGTTAGTTGTTTTTAGGTCTCAGCAGCAAAGTTATTGACAAGTTCCTTTGGGTCATTATTTGATGGCATTTTCTGAGTCGCCTAGGAATGACATTATTCAAATGTTTTTAGACAGTTTGATGATGAACTTGTCTACCATTCTTGGTTGGTAGACATTTCCTATTATATCTTTGTTTACCCGAACAAGGTGGTTTGGGTGGCTGCGCATAAAATTGGATTTCTTTTTGTTTCTTACATTAATGTTGCAGATCATTGATATTGAAACTGGTGAAAAGCTTGGTCCGAACGAAGAGGGTGAGCTGTGTGTGAAAGGTCCTCAAATGATGAAAGGTTATTTCAAGAACCCTGAAGCCACAAAGGAAATGCTGAAAGAGGATGGCTGGATGCATACAGGTTAATGGTGTGACATGTATCTTATTTCATGAATGAGAATTCTGTGGCATATATTAGATTGCAATGAATTCCTAAAGTAATGATTCACAATTATTGCGGTTAAAAAGTTGGAAATAGAAACAGAGCCATTACTAAAGAAAATTGTCAGTACTTTTATCATAAGCTCATTGATCGATAGACACTCTTGAAAACGATCATTTTTGAATATTCTGGCAGATCCAAATCAATTTGGGATTGACACTAATAACATGATTTAACACAAGCAGAAAGAAGAGTAATGCGACAAGCAAATTGTCTCTAACTCTTTTGTTGTAATAAACATTTTCAAATAACCATTTTGGAGTATGCTATAGATTCAATATGGTTAAGATTTCACCCATAGTGTTGATAAAGTTTTTCTTCACATAAATGTATGGCGAGGTGCTCAGTATATGTTAAATTACAATTTATGTTTGTGACCCAATCGCTACTTTTTAATGAATTGTCAGCCATACTGTGGTGAAGATGAATATCTATAAGGCCTCTGAGTTTAGCCAGACCATTGGTCAGGCGCTGGTCAAGTCAAAGTTTATAATGGCCCGTCCCTTTAAAAGGGGGAGGGGGGGGGTTGAGGGACTTGAGAGTTGTCTTGATCCACCTTGCACAATTTCTCTTGGAGGCCCTGGATGTCTTTGATAGATTTTTTGTTTCAGAAATTATCTTCTGAATATTTTTAATTGAGAAAATAAGACTTCCCAAAAAAAAGTATGAGCGACTACTTTCTTTCTTTTGAAAATCATATTCTGTTATTTTTACTATTTAATATCTAAATTTCTTATCTGTAGGGGAAAAAATGGAGACAGGTGTAGGATATTTATAAATAACAAAAGTTGACATTGGAAGAAATGGCCATGACATAAGAAAATAAAAAAATGTTTCTATGTCACATATTTGTTGATATAAATTTAAGAATATAATTGAATTGTTATAATCTTTTATGTTTTTTGGGGGAGGAAATGTTCATGTTTGTAACATTAATTTAGAGTGTGAGGAAAAAAGAAAAACATCATTGTTCAATATGTGCTCAGGTCATTTTTGTAATCAAACTGATTCCATTGTACAGGTGATGTTGGTTATTACAACGAGAAGGGTTTGTTTTACATCTGTGACAGACTGAAGGAGCTCATCAAATTCAAGGGGTTTCAGGTAAGCCTCCTTCATCAGACAGACTTAACGAAACACTGAGGTCTCCGATTAAATCATTAAAATGATTGTTTTTCATTGCATATTTTGAAAACTTATTTCTTCTTAATACAAAAAGGGGTGCATTTAGTAACAATGCTGTCAGAACTGAAAACTATATGGGCAATAATATTATTGCATTCTACATATTACATTGATCGTTTAGTTGTTTTGAAAACTTATCATTGCTTTAAAACATGGATGTTCGATATAAGATGAAGAACTATAAATCTATTTGATGAAATAAAATTTGTTAACCATTGCCAGTACATGATGTTAAATTGTGGCAGTGATGAACTTTCTTGCATAATGCAGGTCGCTCCTGCTGAGCTGGAAGCCGTTCTGTTGGGACATCCTCAAGTTGCTGACGTCTGTGTCATAGGTATTCCTGATGATATGGCAGGTGAAGTTCCAAAGGCATTTGTAGTCAAAAAGCCAGATTCAGACGTCACAGAGGAAGAAGTCGTCAAATATGTTCACGGTAAAAAAAAGATCTAAAGTTTATTAGCCAATCTAC
This sequence comes from Dirona pellucida, assembly GCA_030265205.1. NCBI lineage: Eukaryota > Metazoa > Mollusca > Gastropoda > Nudibranchia > Dironidae > Dirona > Dirona pellucida. Next base: position 6,296 of record JARDUL010264668.1, on the reverse strand, counting down.
CACTCTATACTGCATAAAATGGACCACATGACTGTTTTACTTTTGGCAATTTATATGCATGGAACTGTCAAAATGTTGGGAAAAAATTGTTGGACAATCCATATAATTATGAGATCGTCTAAACATATTTGTTTCCAAATTTTGTTTCACTAACACTAACCACATTGTAAGTTTTATTTATTCTCTTTTTAAAATGTCATCAATGAGAGATGAAGTTTCAGACACAAAACGACTTCTACCAATTCATATAGCATATCATGGAAGAGATTAAAGTTTTCCTTTCAAAACATTTTGGAAAATTATTTGCATGTAAAAAGTAAATGAAATGGTGCTTGGATAATCTACATAGTTTTGAGATTATTGAAAACATTTTTGTAGCACACAACACATTTAAAGTTTTTTAATCTCTTCTGATATTTTTTTTTGTCCCTGACAGATCAAGTTTCAGACACAAAACGTCTTCGAGGTGGGGTGGAGTTCATAAAAGAAATACCTAAGAATCCAAGTGGAAAAATTCTGAGACGGTTGCTTAGAAAGTGAAACTTTTTTTTTATTCCTTTAAAAAGCCATGACCAATATGAATTGACAATGAATCGATTACCAACACATTTGTCAACTTTTATGTAAATTTTTACAATTATCATCAAGGAACATAAGAAATAGATTTTACCAATGTGTTTCAATCATACAATGTACATTTTTCAAGTGTAATGTCTCATCTCGTAGAATTTGAAAAATGCATGTTGCACTGTACAACTCCAGGTGAATTGCTTTTCAAGTGAATTATAAGGACCTTATCAGTATTTTGGGATGGCTATTTATAGATTTTATGAGATCTCAGGATAACTTTTGGACAGTCTGGCATTAATAAAGATGCTATTTATCAGTATATTATATATGTATTGAAATCAATAAATTTAATTGGTTAGTAATATGGATGAAATAATTGTTTGAGATGGAGTGGACCAATGTATATGAAAGAATATATAAAAAGTCGATCTTTACTTTTTTATCCTGATTCTAATACTAAGTTTTAGGTATGAAAAGAAAGTATTTATGGTTCTCATGATTTTATCCTGTCTATGGCATAATTTGGTATTAATAGTAGTATATTTTCAGCATAAGGTGCTTATGATGGTTTTTATTGCATATAATCAATGATGTAACTGGGAAAATAACATTAGAAGTTTTAGATATGGATTTCTCTGGGCAATAGACCGCACTTGGGCATGTTTTGTTATGGGTCTAAAAAGAGCAAGAATCATAAATATCATCCTTTAAAAATATCATTTCAAAGTGGATGCCTTATTATGTGCCATGTTTTGCAGTGTCCAGCCAATTATATCTTAAATATTATGTCATGAAAACAATTAATCGATTTGCAAGGAGATGGGAAAGTGAATTTGTTGTGTGCTTTTGTATTTACATTGTTTGCTTGGTTTTTTTTACTTTGTGGGGATGTTGTATATTATGAAGAGGAGGATGGGAATAAATGCTGTAAACAAGACTGCAATGAAAACTGAAAATGTCAAATTTATATATACAATAAATATATGCCACTTAACTTCACTTAGTTTTTACGCAGAAATATTTTAAAAAATTAAAACTTCGTGATATATGAATGGACCCATTGCATTGATATATTTTTTTAAATGTTTGTTGTGTAAGTCAATCAAAATATCAATATCATTGTAATTGTTTTTAAGAGTAAGGTTCTTTCCCTTGCTTAAGTTCAAGTTCAACCCTTCAACATAAATAAATGCCCTCTTGATTGCTGTGGCCTTCGTATGATCAGCTAATTTGCAGTCAAGTTAAGTTAACTAACCCACAGTATATGGTATCTCAAATACAGTTTGACGCGTTTCAAAGGCATAAGTTCATAAAAAATAACCACACCAAAATAGTCGACTTGTCAATGGAACACAACTACGTAAATAATTATCATTTCTTAAAAATCCCAATTGCTTCTCGTGAATATGGCAAAGGGATGAACGAAATTGTGTCATTAACTAATTTCTTGGACACAGCATCAGAAAAAAGACCTGTAACATAAACGAATACAAGATGAAATGCAGAGTAGTACCTGCAACCTTTTTTTTAGACAGTATCAAAAAGAGAACCAGTATGTCAGCCGCCTCGCTTTCCCTCTCTCTCTTCAGATTATGTGACGACCGTGAATAATGACTTAAAGTGACTGGAAAAACTGTGTCTTCAGCAACCATCTACCATTAGGTTGCTGACAAGTAACGTGAAACCAATCAAGGTGATCTTGCTGTGTTGGGTAGGAAGACGATTGTGTGTGACAAGTGACTAGCAGCTGATTTCCACTCCAGTGGGGCAGGAGTTAAGCAGTCACCCGCCTTTGGCTCATGACATTGTAGGTTCAAATCCTGGTGGAAGGACTAGATTTTTTCTCAAGAAGAGCTGCACTGTGGCTGACACCTGGGTTATTGTGGTCTACCCTCTGTAGACCCCAAAGACAAATTTCCCCCTGGGGTTAATAAAGTGAAATTTATATATTTTATTCGTTTATTTTTAATCGCAAGGATAAAACTGGGTGTATGAATGCCCACCTCATATCAGGGAGATTGAGTCACAGTGATAACCTTACTTTGGGAGGAAACGTCTCACGACAGGTCTATTAAGGAAACGTCTCACGACAGGTCTATTCTATTAAGAGGGCTAACACTAATATAATCCAACTCAGACGTTGCATCTCCTTCTTCTCATGTACAAATCCAAATTACAAATCAGTAATTGTAATACATTTCACTGCTATGATTCAATGCAACCATTAGAATTTCAATTTAGTTATATTTTTGTTATTAAATTTTGTATGGATCACCCGGTTCTTTTGGCCACAATTAGCTGGACCTCAGACTTTCCTGAGTGGTCAGTAAACGACTGGCAGGTATTTATATGTTTGGAAACATGGACATACTGCAGCTTTGATTATCTGTGAATTTGAAGAAATTGTGATAAAGGACACTTTGCAAGTGCGACCAGGATCGTTCACTATTCAGCACGTAAAGAAGAGTTTGATGTCTCCTTTTTAATTCAATGACTATCAACATGAAGATTTATTCAAGATTCAATTGCATAGTGACAAGTTTGACTGCTCCCCGCGGTATTGCTAGGATTGTACAGCTGGAAGAGGTGACACAGAGATGTGAGTGTATTGAGAAAAGTGGATCTATGACCCCCAACAGGCTGGATTTTGATGGAGGCACAGAGCAATTACTTATTGTGGTCAACGACAGGTCAGCTGTTGAATATCAGTTGAAGTTGATATTAATAATATTAATAATAGTAGTAATAATAACAATAATAATTATGATGATGATGATGATGATGATAACATCTAATACAATAATTAAAAAATATACCCAAAAAAAAATAACAATAAAATGAAAATAATAATAATAATAGAAAGAAAAAAAAATAATAATAATAAAAATAATAATAACAATAATAAAAACAATAATAATAATAATAATAGTAATAATAGTAAGGCTGTTCATAGAGGAAGGTGATCAGAATATGTGGTATATTCATGGGGCTAAACATATGTTGAACTGGTGTGTCTTATTAGGTTACAATCTACCACCTGACCAGTGACCAGTGCAGTGTGCATTCTGGTAACACATTGATATGTACATACGTACATGTATAAGAAGGGCAGTTACTCAGGAAAAAGGTACAAGTTAGAATAAATACAATTTTCCTACATTTTACCTCACTCAAAGCAAGCTTTATTGATTCCACTGACTAAACCACCCCGCTTTGCCGCAATATGTGCGTTAATAGATATTTAATTTACATTTGAAGTTGTAAAGATAATTTTTGGACACCTCATTCACGACACAGTGATAGTATGTGCAAACTGAGAAAATGTCTTATAATCACATTTTCCTCTCTTTTGAGGGATAAATGATGACAAGTCTGTGACAGTCTGTGAGCCTGTACTTAATTATGCATGGATTTGTGCTATAAACCCATCATTATCTATATCATATTTTGAAGAGCAATTTTCGTACTCACACTTGAGTCATACAAATTGTGAAATCAAGGTACACATAATTGAGATATGAATTTCCATAGCAAAGAATTTATTTATTTATTATCCTAAATACATTTTTCATGCACAAAATACACTTTGTACGAACTGTGTGTGTGTATATATATAACATATGAAATTCCATTGTAAATTCCATTTACCCTATAAATACATTATGTATGATCTGAGTATATTCTTGTTATCCATAATAATAGATAATAGAAATTTCAAGAGAGAAAAAAAGGAAACATACAACCACCATAAAAAATCTGATTTTTACACACAGAAAGTTATGAAACTATTTCCCTGAAACAGAAATATCATAATTAAGTAATCAAATTTTTAAAATAAACATGTTACGTTATACATGCCTATACAAATATTTTGATCTTGAGCAAATAGAGATTAAAGACGAAGTAACAAAACCAGAATGTTGTCAATGAATGGTCATGGATAGACCCAAAATTTCCAAAAACTGACATCAAATTACAACAACTAAGCTTAAGAATGTAACTCCAAGGGGAAGAGATGACTAGCTAGACCAATGAAACCCTGTCCATGTGAAGAGGAGATGAAGATGATTGGAACCACCTACAGAGATGTCAAGAAAACTACATAGAACAAGCTGAGTCCCTTACACAGAATAAGAATTGAAAAATAACTAAGTTAGAATGACTGCGACACTTTATAATATGTATCACTATGTATGCCATTTTATATTGGTTTGTTGATTCCTTTGAGTGGCCACAGTTGCATAGGAAACGGGGCCAAATGGCATTTCTGCGCATTCCTTATTCTATGGTTCCCCGAGTGCTGGCAAGGGCCCTATGCTTCCCTAAAAGAATCATGTAAAATTTGCTCTAGCCTTCAACAACTTTGAATACATTAGGACTTCCAACTCTTTGTAAGATTTCTCATACATTCATAATTTGTTTTTCAACATCCTCCGGAGGATTTTGCCGCTTGGATTCTTAGGTATCATGTCAATGAACTCTACACCCCCTCTCAATCTTTTGGTCTGTGTAACTTGTTCTGAAAGAATAAAGAAAAAAATACATGTAGAGCATTCTGAGATCATGAAAACTAATTCTAATATGACTTTATCTACTTATATTTTTCACTTCGCTAAAATGGGCATGAATGAAAACCCTCTGTCAAAAGCATACACATCTTCTTCAAACACTCATTTTTAATTTAAATCAGGAAACTTTGACTATTCCTAATGACTTTGACAAGATTCCAGTTTCCATCTATAATAGTTTCACCAAGAGCACTTATTTTCACAACTTTTGCTTTTTTTGAAACATAAAGAGAATGCATACGTGTCTTTAGTACACCACTTATGCATTGCCTTTATGTCTTTTAATAATAAATAATATTTGTATACCGCTTATTCACAATCACCACCATGCTCTAAGCGCTTTACAGTAGCACATCAGCCCTGAAAAAAGCAACACTTAATATGCCACACACTGCCTGTTAGGCGGAAATACAATTTTTTTAACAAGGACGATGCAGCTTACAACTGATGGGACATCCAAATTTAACGCCTGAGTCTCCAATAGGACGAGGTAAGCAGGGTAAAGTGTCTTACCTAAAAACATACACGCTGATGAGCCAATACATTTGATTATGTATAGATATTGTCTTAATGGTATTACGTCCCAGCCGGCCACCCATCTATTCACTAGCCACGATAAACATTGCTTGTCAACACGAAACCGTCAAGTTGTGTTCACTATTCGGCCACCCGACGCCGTCAACATCATTAGCTTCAGCAAGTCTAAATTTTATCATTGAACTTTTTTCATTTGTGCCTGTTTCAAAATCCTACCTTCAATATATTTAATAATGTCCTCCTCGGAAACTTGGGAGTTTGGTTTCCTGACCACAAAAGCCTTGGGGAGTTCGCCTGCCCGTTCATCTGGAACGCCGACGACACAGGCATCCATCACATCAGGGTGGCCGATCAATAGAGCTTCAAGTTCTGCAGGGGCTACCTGGTAGGAAGTGTCAAAGGTGAGGTTGATCATATTAGCTACTATTAGTCTAGTTTCCCTTTTCTAACAAAAATTGCTCTTCCTGCCCTCAAATTCTTAATCTCTCCCTCCTCCTTTAACTCTTCTCCCTCCCTCTCTACTAATCCCCCCTCCATCCCGCCCCCCCCTCTCTCTCTCTCTCTCTCTCTCTCTCTCTCTCTCTCTCTCTCTCTCTCTCTCTCCCTCCCTCCCTCCCTCCC
>JARDUL010264557.1:3709-15136 GCA_030265205.1 Dirona pellucida | reverse complement strand
TATTATTATTATTATTATTATTATTATTATTACTAAGTCCGACCAAAGATGGTCAATTGCCTCATTTCTTGGAATAAACAAAACACAGCAATGCCATAGTCCGTTTCCTTCCGTTAATCATTTATTTAAGAGCGATCGGTGGGCATCTTAATTATGTTTAGACACAAGTTAATCAATAAATGCTTGAGGCTGTAGAGATAATTCTAGACATATTATTATTACACTGCAAGATCGATGTTACCTAATAACTAGCCAGATACAACGATATCAACTTACCTGTGTTTTGTGAAAACCAAACGACACTACTACTACTCTACCTTCCTACCTGCGAAGCCAGTGGAGTGGAACAGTCGATATTATTGTTATTGTCGACTTATTAACAAGATAGAGCCTTACCAGATGACATGTCGAACGTCACGTAGGGATACCGCTCCAGATGATAATATACACATCTGGTCGTCTGCCTGCAACACATCATGTTTGTTTTTGTTTTGTTTTGTTTTCGTTTTCTATCACTATCAGGAAGTATGGTATGGTTACCCGCCGTAGTCGGGCTTATCAGATTCTAAGAAAACATGATTTATGTCAAGTCAGATAGCCTAATTTCATCATATTTCAATTTAGCTACTTTTCAAATGTATCTGGCATTTAGAACTAAACACATTCCGTTACTTTGTTCTTCATTTCCAAACTATCGATTAATGCATTGGTCTTGGTCTTACTGTCTCCCTCCCTCTCTCTCCCCCCCCCCCCCTCTCTCTCACTCTCCCCCCTCTCCCTCTCTCTCTCCTTCTATCTCTCTCTCTCTCCCTCCCCCCTCTCTCTCGTTATCTCTCTTTTCCCCACTCTCTCTCATTATCTCCCCCCCCCTCTCTCTCTCTCTCTTACACACACACACACACACACACTGTCTCCATCTCTGTCTCACTCTCTCTCTCCTTCCCCCCTCTTTCTCTTCTCTCTCTTTCTCTCTCAGTCTCTGTCTCACACACTCTCTCTCTTCTCTCTATCTATCTATCTATCTATCTATCTATCTATCTATCTATCTATCTATCTATCTATCTATCTATCTATCTATCTGTATCTCTATCTCTCTATATATATCTGTCTCTCTATCTCACTTTCGATAATGTTGCACTTAACTCACACTATGACCACCAACATTTACCAAGGTTTCTTTGCCTCTTAGTTTTACATTCCGATCCAAATCCAGTCTTTCTATATTCGGAAAGCACAAACATTGAAATCAATGGGGATCTTTCATCAATTAGGAATTTGTGACGTGAACAAAACGTAAACGAAGCAATAATAAAACATCCACATTCATGACTGTGCTGCTTTCCTAGACACATAGATCTATAAGATGTTATATACTAGCGGTCTTCACAGCCATCTTATTCTGTGATATATTATTATAATTCGAGAGGGTTTTTATCAGTTAATGAATGGTCGATATATAAATGCTTCGTTTGCCGGACAACGATGTAAGGACACATGGTGTTGGGGTAGGGGGGGGGGGGGGGGGTGGAGATAGATGGATTCAAATTTAAAGCTACCACTTTTGGGTTTTAGCATTTTTTTAAAATAGATATTTTATCTTTCGGAAAGAAATGATAAATGATTTTAAAAAATCCCCAAAAAACATAATAGCTGATTGTAGACGTCCAAAAAACAATAAGCGTGAAGTGTGCACCTAAACGCACCAAGTTAATGTTGATTTAATACTAGATTCGCGAAATCAAGATGGGTAGAAAATCAATGCAACAGTGGGTCCACATTGAAAGATAATTCAACCAGTATTCATTGGATATTTAGTATTGTAATGGGGCCTGCGTACTTCTCATAATAATTATTCTATACTCACTTAGGGGTGGGTGTTTTTGAGGCAAAGCTACCTTGGTGTGTGGTAGTGTTACACATGAAATGTACCTCCTACTCTTTGAGATACAAATGTTAAACGTGTACTATGTGGCACCATGATTTGATTCATATTTAGATACGGCACACGTGTAGTATGTAGCTAGTATCTTCCCTGATGCAGCAGGTGTGTCGATTTAAGAACCAGATTTATTTGTCTCCAATGTGTTGCATTGAAATTTGTTGAAAACGAAATTTGCAGGAAGTGGCGGAGAAACTATTATGCACCACTACTGAACAGTAGCTTCCGCCAAAAAATGCACGCTCCACGGGTGACAGTGAAAAACAAATTGTGCATTTTAGCGGAGACTAGTGTATTACTTGTATGATTTGAAATGTACATTCTGTGAGACATTGAGTGTTTTAAAAACATTTGGACGAACATATTATATGATTATATGAACTAATGGCGTGTTTTGTTTTTGTGTGTGATTAATATTTGCTCTGGATATTAAATAAAATTAATTAAAGATGATAAAACTAATGATGAATGACTGAATACAATTTAAAATAAAAAAAAGTAAAATGGCCTTATTGTGACCACAAGAGCACTTTGTCTTGGATGTTTATTTAGAGAAATAAGACCGAAATAACACTAAGCGTTAGCCGCAGTGCAGCGCCGCAATGTAGGCAATAGGAGTTAGTTTTCTTAACCTGGCGGAACAAAATAGAAAATAAAAATTAAAGAGAAAATAAATATATATAATTCAACCCCAACTTACACATTGCCGAAATGTAGACCACATTATTACCCCCAAATGTAGCTTACAGTGTAATAAATCAGGGTGATATTTCACCTCAAATTACTCTATAATGGAAATCAGTGTGATATTTCACCATTTCAAATTTGTATTTCACAATTTCAACTCTTTTTTTTGGTTGGTATTCATGCCATTTTCTTTTTGGGTATTGATAATATACTACAACCCATTGGCCTTGACACATTGCAGCCACGAGAGCAGAGTTTGTGTAGATAACTTTTCTCCAAGCGTCCAAGAACGAAATTGTTGTAATGTAATTTCTCATAACTTTTGAGATATAGATTGAATACTAATCATACGTTTAATGGAAACAAAAAGTATGTCAGCTTGTCCGAATTAGTGTTTATGTCAATGTCATTCATTTTATCATGTTTTTGTTCAATTTGATTTCCCTAATTGTTTCCAAGTATTTATTGATGACATTATATTTTACTCCAATGCTCCTACCACCCATGCTTCCTATTGCTATTATGTTTATCCAACCAATTGACCACGATGAATGACCTCTCTGATTGTATCTAGAATATGATGGTGTCCATATTATTAAAGGAGTGTCTGTTTACATCATGATGTGGCTGTATCTGCTCCCCCTTCCTTCGGTGTATGTGTTTGACCAGTCTCTCTTCATGTGTGTCTGTATGAGTCTAGTGTGCCCGTGTGTCTGAATCTGCTCGCCTCTTCCTTCGGTGTATGTGTTTGACCAGTCTCTCTTCGTGTGTGTCGGTATGAGTCTAGTGTGCCCGTGTGTCTGTATCTGCTCCCCCTTCCTTCGGTGTATGTGTTTGACCAGTCTCTCTTCGTGTGTGTCTGTATGAGTCTAGTGTGCCCGTGTGTTTGTCTGAGTCTAGTGTGACCATGCGTCTGAGTCTTGTGTGCCCGTGTGTTTGTCTGAGTCTAGTGTGTCCTTGTGTCCGTGTATCTGTATGAGTCTAGTGTGTCTGTGTGTTTGTCTGAGTCTAGTGTGTCTGCGTGTCTGTCTGAGTCTAGTCTGCCCGTGTGTCTGTCTCACTGAGTCTATTGTGTACTTGTGTCCGTGTGAGTCTAGTGTGCCTGTGTGTCCGTGTGTCTGTCTGAGTCTAGTGTGCCTGTGTGTCCGTGTGTCTGTCTGGGTCTAGTGTGTCTGTGTGTCTGTATGAGTCTAGTGTGCCCGTGTGTCTGTCTGAGTCTAGTGTGTCCTTGTGTCCGTGTGTCTGTCTGAGTCTGTGTCCTTGTGTCCGTGTGTCTGTCTGAGTCTAGTGTACCTGTGTGTCCGTGTGTCTGTCCCTCTATTGACACCTACTCTTGGCCCTTCCAGCCGTTGTATCCAACAGGTCTTAGAAGGCGTGAACAGTTGCCACACGCATGGCATCATTCACAGAGATATGAAGGTTGGTTTGCTGCATACCATTTCTATCCCGTCGCCAGGGTGCCTGGGTGGCCAGGGGCAGGAATACCCACACCTCTATAACTAAATAGTCTGGACACATTATGTGTACAAAGAATCAAAACAGTAGTGTCCTCACAGGGATGGACGTTAAATTTAAGTATTGTCTTATCTTGTCTTAACTGTAATACAATTCATTAATATATAACGGACCATATTATTATTATTCATTCGTGACAACTTGTTTCAAGTGGTTGTCACTTTTTAAAAACTAAAACGTAATAATTTCAAAACAAACATTTTCTGACTTTGAAGTTAGTATTACTTGATGACTTAAATCGTAAAGTAAAGTAAAGTAAGACAAATATTGTATTTCTTCTCTTTCTGAAAGATTTTTAATTATTAAAAATAAATAAATAATGATTTTAAAACCATGATATTTATTTTCTTTGTAGAAAGACTCTTCGGAAATGGATAACACTACAGTAATAGTGATAATGAATTGATTCTATATATTATTATAGTCTGTGAAATAAGGCTTATCTCCCTTGTTGTTATTGACATACTCCAGCAAAATGCGTGGGTATCCCCGCCCCTGGCCACCTCCCCCCTGACGGATGGGTTTACACACCGTGTCTCCTTGGAAGTCATTGCCAAACCGTCTCCTCGTCTAACTCCGGTGCCCGCTTGGTGTAACCTTTGTGTGTTGCATTAGAAGTGTCGACATCATTTTTATTATTATTATCTTTATTATCATTCATTATTAACATTATTATTTATTATTATTATTATTATTATTATTATTTTATAACAATATTATTATATCATACCATAATAATCCAATTCCCAGCCATTCCATTTTGACCTGTGCCGCCAATTAGTAATCATTTATTCATTTGTCATAATGTCTCCAGTTATGATTGTATACCACTCTACTGCTGCTGCTGCTAGTACTTCTGCTGCTGCTGCTGCTGCAACTGCTACTACTACCTACCACTATTACTACTTCTACTACTACCACTACTCCCCACCCCCCACCCCCGTGCGTCAATATTATTACCCAATGATTCAATAGCATGGATGAATGTTCTAGCAAAAAAGTATCGTATCTGATAACCATTGTCCCAAACTGATAGTATGTCGTCTGGTGGGTCGCTGCCTGGCTATTGGATTCTAAACTCAATTCATTCCATCCCAGCCTATTAACCCTCTTCCTTTGAATTAAAAAAACCAACCCAAAACAATTTTTTTTTAAAAAGACAAAACCAAACAAACAAAAAATACCAGCAAAATACCAGCACTCATCCCACAAACCCCTTCTCTCCTCTGCTCGTCTCTTCCCTTCCCTTCCATTCTCTTCTCTTCTCTCCTCTTCGTATTAATTCACCTATCCACTCATCATTCCACTGTTACTCTCTTGTTCCGTCTTCTGCATCCACGAAGGTGTCCGTGCCACTTACTTTTGGTATTCATTCTCCATCCCAGTTTTTTGTTCAGATCATCTTTGACAATCACAGCATAGTTCACACCTCCTTGCTCTATCACACCACAGGATAAATACTTTTAATCTTATTCTGGTCATGATCTTTATACCATGTTTCCTAGTGTGTCCATTTCGCCCACTTTCAGCATCACCACGACACAATAATATGGTCAAACATACAATAAACTTTAACACAATAGATTATTTATTCTCAAAAATAAGACGAAATCATCTCATTAATCTCTTGTTCGAAATGACTGCAATAAAAACCAACTCACTGTACACTGTAGTAATACGAAAATAAGATCAGATTGAAATTGAATCTGTGTTTGTCCCAACTTCTTCTTGGAATCATGAATCATTGTCTATGCTGTCCAGCCCTCCAATAACAGCAAGCCGCTTCCGGGAAATGGATATTATTATTAATGTCATCTTCAATCGTATTATTTCAAGCATTTTTCCAGGCCAGCGGAGCTTGTTGATATGGCATGGAGCATACGTAACAACTGACTGAATGTTCTCATGGTGGATTGTCATTTTTATTAATAATATTATTATTATTATTATTATGCTTTTTTAATATTACTTTTGTTTCAGAAGGCATAAGTCGAACTAAGTTATGCAATGCCCAGTAATGAAGAGCATTTTAACATTGATGATAAATTTACCAAACAAACCGGAAATAGGCTTTGGCATGAAATTAATGAATATCCACATATTTTGTTGGAATACGATTTTAATTCACGATCAAGTTTGATCAATATCCACTTTTTATCTACCTATCTTCTTCTTCCCTGCCGTTTATGAACTGTGGGCAAAAATAAATAAAAAGAAGATGCTGGTATAGCTTCAATTGAAAAACAACTAGATGGGTCTCCCCTTCGTCAGTTAACAAACACAGCAATCATAGAATACAAAAAATGTAGCCATGAATTACAACAGTGGGTTGACAACAGGAAATCTTCAAAGAAGAAACGGGACTCGCCAATTTTTTCACTCCTTGTGTTAGACTAATAATTTATCCGCTGTTTCTGAGAAAAGATTGATGACTAAAATACGTCATTGGTTTTTTTGCGCGGTTTTTAAAAAGTAATCATTCGTTGTTTTGTTTTATTACGTGATCATTGCGCACTCACTGCAATAATAGGAAAGCTAGAAATGCAGTGCCAGAAAGTAGACAACACATAAGACAAGGAAAACAATTGTGGACAGCTGGAATCTTATGAAATCCATATGAGTGTGGTAAAAATGACGCTTTATTATAAACAGGGATTTATTTTTTTAGAGGAAGAATGTGCAGTCGGTTGTGATGTGATGCCTTTTAAACCACAGTTCAAAGTAAATTATGGAGCATACAACTATGGCATACGAGGAAGGGAATAATCGCATGTGATACAGTCTTATATCGATTTGCTTACACAATAATATCATATCGTTGGGTTGGGCTCGGTCTTCAAACCGCTAGGCTGCTGCTGCTGGTTGATTATTTATTATAGTTATAACGTTGTGAGCATTGTCTAGCCAGCGTCTTGATTAAATTATATGATATCATACATCGCGTTCTCTATTTGACATTATGTGACAACACCTTGCGAGACGGAAAGAAAGAGACTAACCTAGACTAACGTGTCATTATATTATAGACGTCTAGTGACTTTCTTTGAAGTGTGATTACAATGCTAAGGCTAATGTTTCTGTCGATGGTTTATGATGTTACTAGTTACCAGAATATTGTGTTCGGCTGCAGAATCCAGATGGTGTTACTATTATCATGATGATTATTATTATGTTATAGCTTGCAAGTAATGCATGTGCCTTGTCCAGTGATTAATCCCACTAGTAGATCCATCCAATTCCAACAGGGTAGTAGCACCACATCGCACCGCACCACATCGCACCACACAAAGTCCACGAATCATCATTAGGTCATGATGGACACAGAAGTGATATTCTTAAACAACAAAAATCAGTCATATTAATTATTTTTTGCCCAGCACTGATGAAGGGTAGACATCTTTATCCCAGTAATTTAGTAAAAATTGAACGTATCCATAGGAAAGGCTCTCTGCGCTTCACAATCACACTCAACACTAATGGTTATCCATTGATAAACATGTACATGTACATATAAACACATACCTGTAAGGAATTGAGTCTATGGGACTTATTGTCGTCCCTTATTTTGCTGCCAAATGCAAAATACTTAAAATACGTGTATTCTCTATTTCATTGGCATTAATTTGAAATTTGACATGAATTATGGTTCTTGATGAAGCTATTTGGCAAATATTTGTCGCAACAAGACGTAAGTGGTACTTTCCTTCCCTCTCTCACTCCCAGTCAGTCCCATTAATATAATCAGTAGTCTGCCTTTGTGTATATATTAAAAAAATGCACTAAATTAAACTAAACGTGCTCTACGATGTCGATGTGTATAATAGTTGTTTATGAAACATATTTGTAGTAATTGGCAGGCGTAGACATGTCTTTGGCATCTGAATGAAAGAAGAAGAAGAATCGATTACTGTAATCAATACCAAATCAAGTATTCCAACTCTGAATCGTCTTAAATGAAAGAATCTTCGTGAATGAAATATCTCGTGCTAATAATATTATCATCTAATGACCCTTGACCCTTTCAATGTTTTAGAGGCTGGTTAAGAGGAGTCCAGTGTGTGCAATAAATAATATTTAAGATCAAATTGTGGTGTTTGTATTATGATATAATAGAGGATGTTTACAGTTGGCTGAACATGGAGCTTAATGTCTTACAAAAAAAATCTACTCTAAAACATGTCCTGATCTTTTTCATTGGAAGACTTTTTTGGTAAAATATCAAATAGCCCGTTTTCATGATACAGTTTTAGCCCTCGACATGATTTCAACCCTTACTCGTCTTTTCATTCAGGGACGATTTCCTCATCCTGCTCTTCCATTTTTATTCCTTTTTAAACTTTTTAACTTTAAATTATTTTTTTTATTTTTTAGATCCTTCCTCGATGTTTTGGGGTTTTTGTTCCCCTCCCTTAATTATTATTTTTTTTAAACAATTTTTTAACGATTTTTTACTCCAATTTTTTACAAAGTCATCCCTTTTTATCTTTTATTAACATTTTTTCTATTCATCAATGAAATGCGCCTTGCTGTTAACTTTTATTTTCCATACCATAACCCTCACACACATAACGTCCACAGGTTTGATCGTTTGTTCTGTTTCGTACCGTGACCTTTGACCGCTATGTGTTTGGTGTATTAGTTTGACATCATGTAATGTGAGTAGCTGCTTTGCTTAACTTGTTCGTCTCTGTGTGTTTATTTTCAGTCACTGCATGCAGCAGATTTTAGAGAGTATAAACTATTGTCACCTGCACGGGATAGTTCACAGAGATTTAAAGGTGAGTTTTGGTCTCAAGTACTACGTGATAAAGGTAGTTTAAGAAGAACACACGAGAAAGAGAGAGCGAGCGCTCATAATAAATAATATTCGCTTTGAGAATGCAGTGATGATAATAGTAATAGTAGTAGTAATAATAATACGTGTAATAATAATAATAATAATAATAATAATAGTAATAATAATAATAATAATGACGATCAAAACCTGTTCTAAACATTATACGCTAAAAGACTGCCACAGCATCATTAACACAAACATAACAGCCAGCCCATTCTTGACGATGGAAGAAGTGCTTCTTTCTTTTTTTCTTTTTTTTTTACCGCCTTTTAACGCAAAACTAATGCTTTACAAACATTTTACTAGTTTTTTTCCCATTCAAAATTCTTCTTCTTATTCTTCTGAATATTATCTCGTGTCATTTCATAACAGCCTTTCATAACAGCCATTCAATTGACAGATTTAATTAGTTGATTAAATGAATTCACACAAATGAGGGCAAGTATTTGTTGTCAAATTTTTTTATTATAAATTATTATTTTTCTTCTATTATTATTGATTTTTATCGATTTCACTTAAATTTAAATCTAATTTATTACCCTCTTATTTTTTTCATTATGAAATGGACGCGGGATTTTCTTTCTTGTCTTACATCATAGCAGCCCCACTGTTCAGTGTTCTATTTTTTATGTGCATAGATTTCATTGTTGTTTTGTTGAGTATTATTAGCATTCCTATTCCTATTATTATTATTATTGTTAGAAAATTGTAGAAAACCATTGTTGTAAATCATGTCAATGGGTTTATATATATATATTTTTTAATGAAAAGAAAAAAAATGAAATAAAAAGAATTTAAAAAATTGAAGTCTTTTGTATCAAACTATGATATTGAATTTGTAAAGTAATGAAAGTTGAAGTCTGTGTAAGTTAAAGCTCCTTGTTATAACAACAGTGATATTGATTTTGTTCAGTGATGAAAGTTCTTTGTTGCAACTATAAATTGTTTTTGTACAGTGATGATGAAAGTTCTTTGTTGCATTTTAATTGAAAATTGGTTTCCTTCAGTGATGGAAGTTCTTAAGTACATCTATAAACTATAATTTGGTTTCTTACAGTAATTGAAAGTTAATGCCCTTTGTCACAACTATAAATTGGTTTCGTGCAATAATTGAAATGTAAAGCCCTTTGCCACAACTATAAATTGGTTTCGTATAATAATTGAAATGTAAAGCCCTTTGCCACAACTATAAATTGTTTCGAACAATAATTGAAATGTAAAGCCCTTTGCCACAACTATAAATTGGTTTCGTACAATAATTGAAATGCAAAGCCCTTTGCCACAACTATAAATTGGTTTCGTACACTAATTGAAACGTAAAGCCCTTTGCCACAACTATAAATTGGTTTCGTACAATAATTTAAATATAAAGCCCATTTAATTTCCACAACTATAAATTGATTTCGTACAATAATTGAAATGCAAAGCCCTTTGCCACAAATATAAATTGTTTTCGTACCATAATTGAAATGTAAAGCCCATTGAATTGCCACAACTATAAATTGATTTCGTACAATAATTGAAATGCAAAGCCCTTTGCCACAAATATAAATTGTTTTCGTACCATAATTGAAATGTAAAGCCCATTGAATTGCCACAACTATAAATTGATTTCGTACATTAATTGAAATGTAAAGCCCTTTGCCACAGCTATAAATTGGTTTCGTACAATGATTGAAATGTAAAGCCCATTGAATTGCCACAACTATAAATTGGTTTTGAACAATAATTGAAATGTAAAGCCCTTTGCCACAACTATAAATTGGTTTCGTACAATAATTGAAATGTAAAGCCCATTGAATAGCCACAACTATATATTGGTTTCGTACAATAATTGAAATGTAAAGCCCTTTGCCACAGCTATAAATTGGTTTCGTACAATAATTGAAATGTAAAGCCCATTGAATTGCCACAGCTATAAATTGGTTTCGTACAATAATTGAAATGTAAAGCCCTTTGCCACAACTATAAATTGGTTTCGAACAATAATTGAAATGTAAAAGCCCTTTGCCACAACTATAAATTGGTTTCGAACAATAATTGAAATGTAAAGCCCTTTGCCACAGCTATAAATTGGTTTCGTACAATAATTGAAATGTAAATCCCTTTGTTGCCACAACTATAAATTGGTTTCGTACAATAATTGAAATGTAAAGCCCTTTGCCACAACTATAAATTGATTTCGTGCAATAATTGAAATGTTAAGCCCTTTGCCACAGCTATATATTGGTTTCGTACAATAATTGAAATGTAAATCCCTTTGCCACAGCTATAAATTGGTTTCGTAAAATAATTGAAATGTAAATCCCTTTGCCACAACTATAAATTGGTTTCGTACAATAATTGAAATGTAAAGCCCTTTGCCACAACTGTAAATTGATTTCGTGCAATAATTGAAATGTTAAGCCCTTTGCCACAGCTATATATTGGTTTCGTACAATAATTGAAA
>JARDUL010264556.1:12335-24023 GCA_030265205.1 Dirona pellucida | reverse complement strand
CGTCTATTCACTGACATGATTGACAATGGCTTGTCAACACCAACAGTCGAGACGTGCTCACTGCTCGGCCACCGACGCCCCCAACAAAAATAACTTTAAATATCAGTATTTCAGTTAATTGTAATTAAAGATGATTAGATCAAAATGTAACTAACCTGATCAATTTCAGGACAAGACCTGAAAGATCTTTTCAGATGATCACATATTTGCTTGAGGTCATCAAGAAATAACTTTGCCTTGCGGTCCGCCACTTTTTGAACTTGGTGTTTTTTAAAGTTTATTTCTAGCTGAAGAAGGAAAAAAATTTAAGAAGCTCAAATTGTTAGAACTGAAGACAACTAATAATCTTAACAACAATTTAAAAAAATAAAAAACCATACAAATATTATTTTTACTTAATTTATTACCTGCTTGGTGGGCCAATTCTCTTGCCACAAGGCAGAATCTCTCTCGAACCATGTCAATCCTTTTCTATTCTTTCTTTCTATTATCCATCAAGCTTTCCTACCTTCTACTTTCATCTTGTGTCCAAGTTATGCTGTTCGATGATTCTAGGAATCCTTGATATCATGTGACTGATGGGCTAGGTATTGCTGATCAATGACAATATCATCCAGCTATTCCCTCTTCTAATATATAAGGTTTTAAAGACATTGCACTAACCACACAGGTGGTGGGGGTTCAAGTCTGGATTTCGGCATTGTGTTCACAGGGCAAGAAAATTAACCCCTGTGGTCCTCTTATGCCTACATTGCAATTTTATTTGCAGCTGACACTTTGCGTTATTTGTCATTCAATACCAAAAAGACAAAGTTTAGGCAGTTTAGGCTTAGGTGCCCTTGTGAACAAAATAAAGGCGAATAAGTTCCCCACCCCCCATATAATAATAATTATAATATATATATATAATATATATTAACATCATTCTTGTCATTACTACTATTACTATTCTATGAACGCTTTGCAATAACAATTTAACATATATATATATTTATATAAATTATAAATGGCTTTCATGCCAAAAATTGGAAGGAATATTATTTCATCTTTAAAAGTCTTTCCTCTTGACGTGTAGATAGGCAGCTGACTTTTGTATATGTATATATGGTAATGCCACACCTTAACCCAAGGAAACTCAATCCAGTCTAAGTCTACGTGGTTGTAAAATTAATATAAAAATAAAATGCATATAAAAGTTTTATTTTTAGGGGGGGGGGTGTTCTAAAAATAAAATTTTATTACATTTTCCCTTTGAAATTGGAGGGTTTAACTAGACTACAGTATTATTAGAGTTAGAGTAGTACATTACTATTAGTATTAGACAGACTTAAACTTTTAAAATAATAACCGAGACCGTACAGAGTCAGAGAGACCACGGCCATGACTATGATGATGACCATGCCATCAATCATCAATAAGTCCAAGTTCATCAAGGCAAGGATGCCATGCCATGGCCATGCCATGATGATGATGGCCATGCATGGTGGTATCCTTGGCCTTGATCTTGATGATGCCCCACTCTCATCAGTAACTGACTTCAACCCCCATTAATTAACAGCCATTAAATGAACATTAATGAATGGAGCAATCACACAAGAACAGCAGTATTGCATCAAAGAAAAAATATAATGCAAACCTACCCCACTTTTGTCCTCTTGGGAGGCATCTGTGCGAAGCTTGAGCTGATCAGCAGTGAGAGGTATTTGTTGTCTTTCGTACAAAATGTAGCTTATGAGCTCGGTAACAAGAGTAGCGCGGGTGTCTGATAAAAGAGCACCTTCAAAAACAATATCTGAAGCCAAATGTAAGGGTTTATTACGCTGTCTATTAAACATATTTGCCATTATATGTCAATTTTGGATCGAAAAGCCAGAAATACAGAAATGAAATTTTGAATTTAGCAAAAAAGGAAGTAAATAATGTAGCTCTCTTAGGTAGGAAACACATCTACCTTTCTATGGTATTCGATACTAAAACTTAAAACAGTTAATATGCAATTATGCTTTTTTGTTTTTGTTTGTTTGTTATCTGTTCCCTTTAGAACCGTGATTAAACAGTGTCGGGACCAGCTCTGTGTCGGGCCGAGGACAGTGTACAAGGCAGAATAAGGCATCGATGCGCAGACCCAGGTAAAACCTATCCAGGTTAAGTGCAAGTCTGTACCCCATTAGCACATACGGCCTGATACAGAGCTGGAAAATCTATGGATCAAGATTTTTAAGGCAAGCAGGGGATCAGCCCACTGTGTCAGTAACCCTTGTTTGGTACAAGAATCAATACACTATTCAATATTACTCCTATCTGGACCAGACAACATGGTATTGCAGCCTCATCAGCCGATCAGCCTCAGGTGTTCACCCGGCAGCTATAGAAACTGTGGAAATTTTACCAAAGAGACAGCTTTTTGTTTTGTATGCCTTACAAAGACCGCTTTATTGCTTATGAAAATATATTTATGTATTGCCATAATTGGAAATCTAGATAAACAAATAAAAAATAAAGAAAATACGCAATCACAACACAAAAAAGTATTTGTACTTGACTCCCCAAATGAAATAACAAGTACGAATACGAGCTGGCGGGGAACAAACTACAAACGAAAGTAGGATCGGATGGTTCATTATTCACTGAACATCTTTTTGCATTTATTCCTCTTGGCGTCCCCAAAAAATACTTAATCCAGAAACAAACCAAAAGACGCCCAATTGAAATATAAATCAGAGTTTGATTGGTAAGGATTTATGAAGCATGTCATTGTAGAACAATTTTACCTTATGCTTGTTTTATATTATTCAGTAGATACCAGTCAGTACATCCATGCCCATGCATCATCCAGTCAGGCAGTGAACGTGGACGTGATGATGAACATGTGCCTGTTTGTGTGTGTGCTGGTTCAACCAGTGGGTTTGTTGTGCTAGGTAAATGTATCTTCTATCAAGCTAGATAGAATGGTAGATCACGCTCATAAGCTTTAGTTAGAGGTTGATGCAGGATGATGGAAGCCTCCTGCTGAACTGACAAGGCATGTTCACAGTTCTGTTTTTTTTTACTTTTTTTTTCATTCAAATTAAAAGATTTGTTCTAGATCAAATCTTTAGGTATCATCAGTACAGTGATCAGCCTTGCCTTGGGCGACAAGGTAATTTAAAAAGTGAATTAAAAAAGCAATGCACATGCACGCAGCCAGTGTCAAAGTCAAGCAAGTCATCTTCATCATTATAATGTAGAGAGGGCCCCTTATTAGCCCTTATTTATATTCATATTATATGTTGCTGTTGAGACTGAGAATCTACATTTTACACATAATCACACACACATAAAATTACTTATTTAAAAAATAAAATTGTAGGCCTATAATTATAATATAATATTACACGATGTGCAAGTAAAGGCGCAAGGCATCGATGTGCAGATTCAGATAAAATTTATCCAGGTATGTGTAAATCGATGCCCGGCCAATATAACATGGCCCGATACAAATACAGGGCTGGAAATTCTTTCGATCAAGATTTTTAAGGCAAGCAGGGTATCATCAGCCCATTG
Organism: Dirona pellucida; assembly: GCA_030265205.1. NCBI lineage: Eukaryota > Metazoa > Mollusca > Gastropoda > Nudibranchia > Dironidae > Dirona > Dirona pellucida. The sequence continues at coordinate 20,480 of JARDUL010264556.1, read as the reverse complement.
CGACAATAATCCTTGATACAAGAAGCAATACACTGTTCAAATTGTTACTCATATATATTCATATTCTGGATGAGACAGCATTGCATTGTAGCCTCAGGTGTTCACACAACTGCCATGAAAGCTGGGGTAATTTTACCAAAGACCAAGAGGCAAAATGATAGAAGTAATCAAAAATATTTCCTTTTTCTATCAAGGTCATAATCAAAGTCAACATGAAGCGAACATCAGCCTTTGCAGTGTTTCAGACAACAAGGAAGAAAGTGAGTCTCATTGGATAGTTATAAGTATAGTGGTGTTTAGTCTTGAATCCCTTTTTTGTTGCAGACATTTTCAGAGAGTATAGATATTTTTGTCAGTTTTGTATGCATGTACACCAATACAGTAGCCTAAGTGCACGGTCATCGGAAGACTTAATTCAAATTGGGGGGGGTGGAGGATACGTACCATATAACTGATTTCGTGTTGACCTTTGGCAATCCTTTCAACAGAGTTGTTTGATTCACTCTAATAGGTTTTCTTCAGCTTCACTGCAATTGTCAAAGATATTTTTTGATCAACATTGTTCCCAAGTGAGAGATAGATGTTTTCAAGTTGGTTGTTAAGGTTATAATTAAGGAGAAATGATTTACAGCACAGACTCAAGTTAACTTAAAAAGGGCATGTCAGTAACCAACTGATCGATTAGTCAGTCTTCTAATCCATAAAATTTAACCAGTGTCAAAAGAAGTATACTTCGCCTACACAAACCTAATGAAGGCCCCACATGAAAGTAAACAAAAACTATCTAGCATGTCATTCAGAGAGTCAAGATCAGTCAACCAATGGGTTGTAAACCTGGAAAAATATGGCAAGTAAAACATCCCTTACAATATATCATGTCTGATGTCATCCACTGAATGTTTGAGAGTGCGACGGACAGCTCACTTGGTTGAATGAGTGGTATGGCCTGCCTGGCAATGATGTGGTTGGCTTACTTACTTATCTGTCTTGTACCATCCTGGGCGTTGAGGGGAGAAAGAGCTTTCTGTCTGCAGTAAGTTTGAAGGCCTGGGTGGGGGGGATGTTGTGGATATTCAATGTTTCTTTCACACCCTCGATCCAGGTCTTCCTCTTGCCTTGTACCTTGACATCTTTGTGTTGTTAGCTGATGAGGTGCCATGCGTGACAGGTGCCCAAACCATCTGATTCTCTGCTGTTGGATGTGGTGGAGAATCTCTGATCTTGGTGTTCTTGATCTTATCACGTCTGGTTTTGTTGACGGCTCTCCTTAGACATCACATCTTGCAGGTGGTGATCTTTCTTTTGAGGCTTTTGGTAAGGGTCCATGTCTGACTCTAATGTGGTTGGTACAGGTTCAAAACCTGCTATATTCTTGCTTATTGTCAAAACTTTTTTGAAAAGGAATTATTTACTTTCCTACTATTTTACTTGATTAGGCAGTTGCATTGTAGATTTGCACTCATTATAAACCTCACAGATGGCCAGAACCAAGATTTGCGAACTGGTTGGCGTTCTATTTCAGGGTTTTGTCATTATTTTACAAGCTAATTTTGAATAAAAAAATTTGTGTGTTGATTTTGCCTGTAGAATGAAGAGAAAAATATAGGCCGTCCTCCAAGTGGAAATGAACAGCCTGAGATTCTGCGAAGATCACACAGCACCCAATCTGTTAAGAAGGAACATGGTAGCGGATCCAGGGGCAAAAGATTTCTGGTTCGTTTAGTTGATTAGTTAAATTTTCATTATTATTTATTTAAGAATCTGATCCAGTTTTGGATGCTTTTGGTACTCTTGACTTGAAATTTGTTTTATGCAAAAAAAATTTCATCCTCAAATAGTACAGAAGTAGAGATAATTTAATGTTATGAATTGTTGAAAACCTAGGAAACCACCTTCATTGACTCATATTTAAAGTAATGAAATCTTGCTTATATTGATTTGATTATAATGTGTCTCTCTCTAAAATGTCCATCCTTATTTCTTGCGATGTGCTCTCATTATCACACCTGTAAAACATTAGGTTCATTCAGTTCCACCTCCATAATTTGATTTAAACGTAAACTCAGTATCATAACAAATGCCTCATACATAGATAACCTTTATACTTATTTTTTAATATGTTGCCTACCTCTTACCTCTCTCGTCATAATGGTGACATGCCAGGTAAAATCTCCAATAACCTCAGATGAAAACTTCCTCATAATAATTACCAAATAAAATGTCGACAACATTACTGTAATTAAGGAAGTCTGCATTTTCCTGGGTGTTTTGAAGTATTTTTTATTATCAATTTTTCAAAGTTTCCAACCTCTATGACTTTTTAATTAAATGAGTGACAACAATGTTATTTTGTTAAATGTCTAAATTAAATAACTAAGACTAAGATATACTCACTTTCCTTCTCAGATTATTGTTACTCCTCATGTTAGTCAGAATGATGCTTGTTTTCATAGGTGCTAGTTGTTAGATTTTAGATATTTGTCAAGATTATGTTCCTTTTCACATTTTCTTATGTGTCTTATGTAGTTAAAACATGATATATCCAACTGAAAGTCCATTCTTCGTGCGGAATGTAATAAGATTTGATGTTCTATTGTTTCTTCTTCAATGGATTTTGATGTTATCATGCAGGTTTTTGCGACATTTCAACAAGCATTTTGTTGTTTACAAATCTGATTTGGTTTTATTGTTTGCAACCAAACTCTTCTAACTCTTTCACTCTCATGTTTTTTCTCTCTTGTGCACTCACACAAATCCCAATATTTTATGCACAAAATTATTTTTAAGTTACATTACATATATCTTGTATATTTTCCTTCTATTTTTTTCAGCATGCTCTAAAGAGTGGTGGCAGTATTAGGGAAAGTATTCGTATGTCTGGGAAAAAGTTAAAAGCTTCATCTCTGACTTCCATTAATAGAGACAGTCCGTACACAGGTTTTGATCAGATCTCTCTTGATGGACCAAACGACAGTGGGCAAAAATCCAAGTCTAAAAAGAAACTTCTTGAAGGTGTGAATGAAAATATTAAAGTAATATGCAATTCATTATGCACCATTGAATTTGTTTTTAAAGTTGTTGGTAAAGATATTTTGACTTCTAAAAGAAAATAAAAAAATTGAAATTTTAACTCTTTGAAGTTAAATGCAGAACTAAATTTTAATAAGTTGAAAGTGATACTATTAAATTATTTGTATAATATTTTTGTTTCAACTTATAATATAGTATAGATGTTATTCTTCCTCCTTAGCTCTATTGTCAGACATCTTCACTAGTATAAATTTCCATTAAGAATCATGGCAGAGGTATGATTTTATTACTTATGCCTTTAGCCCATAGATTCACATGGACGTGCCAAGTCAAACAAATTAGTGGATATCTAAAACATTAGTTTTTGAAATTATATGGCAGCGTTAAAGGCAGAATGTGGTTCAGGTCCATTTGTACCACTGAGCAGTGTTGGGCCCAGTGTGAATGGTTTTGTGGTTATGATGTTATCCAAACTGTCTGTGTTTGCTCTGTAGGTATTAAATCTTAGCACTGTGAGTCAAGGTTATGTACTGTGTATCGATGAAACTTTATTTCAAAGTTATTAAAATCTATTATTTATTCCTATCCTTTATTTTTCAAAACCTTTGATTATTCTTCACTTTTTTATTCTATGTTATATCTTTTAATCTAGCCAAAGAGCAAGCAAAAAAACTTGAAACAACACCTGTCAGTCGTAAAAGAAGTCCTGCAAATGCAAAAACATCAAAGCAAGACAAAAATCCTCTCCCATTGCCAAGGAAATTGTCCAAGGTCTCTCCGAAAGGAAAATCTCCATCCACAAATAAAAATACAGCCCTGATTTCTGAAAGTGATAACATTATTGCAAGTGGTTCAAAACGGAAGGCAAATAAGAATATTGAGGAAGATAGTTCTATTAATGGGGAAGAAGTGTCTCAAAAGAGGAGGAGAATGGCAAATGGATCCTCTAAAATAACAGAGGTAATTTTTAAGTTTAAAGACACAATTTTGTTTAAGGTTTGAGTACATTTTAGATTTTATTGTGGTTGTTGGATGTTTTAAGAAATTAAAATAAAATGATAATTTATTGACACTCAAAAAATTTTTTTTTTTCTTCTTTCTCATTTCAATTTACTTTCAAAGGTGGTCTCCAATGGATCTGGAGATGGTTTACCCTATATGTACGACAGCTCATTAGAGGCTAGCAAAATGTTTGAATGTATCATTCATCCCGTTAAAACAGACAGATTTTTCAAGTAAGTAATTTTGTCTTTTATGTGACTGCTGTACCATACAAGGCATTCATTTTTATGTATAGATTGACAAATTTTATAAGGGCACTGATTTTTTTAATAGATTATTTTGTAGAGATGTTTTGAGATTTATATGAATGTTTCATTGTATGGTTTAAAGGCTTTATTTCAATGGTTTTGTTGTGCATGATGAACTTTCGATTGATATTGTTGCAAATATTGAATACACCAAATGATGCTCAAGGCTCCTGCATGGAAACAAGGACCTCTACCATAAGACCCTTTTCTCAGAGCTTGCACAAAACGCTCACAGTTTCATTTTTGGTAATATAAATTTTATGTATTGGAAATTTGGAACAAGCAGGTGATCAGCCTTTAGATTCTGATTATTGGCAGACTCTTTGGTGGAAACTTGCATGCCATTTAGATTTTGACGATAACAGTATTTGTCATTGTTGCCATGATAATTATATCTCAGCTTTAAAAATTGGGAGATTTTGTTGCCAAAAATGGATTGTAAATCTGTATTTTCATCCCACACTTTATGTAGCACATATTAAGGATCTTATTAGAATCTTGTTTTCATGGAAATAATATTTGTTTTACTTTATTTATCATGATAAATTGTACTTTTATTTTTTTTATTTTTACAGTGAACTTTGGGAAAAGAAGCCATTGCTAGTAAAGAGACATATTGCTGATTATAACAGAGGATGGTTTTCAACTGCCGAGTTTGATAAAATTTTAAGACAAGTAAGTGTTACAGCGATCTTTCATGGGGAAGGTTGTGGATTGGAATCCCACCCCAAGTCACCTAATTGTTTTTCTTGGGCAAGAAACTTACTCTAATTGCCTCACTAGACCAAGGTATAGAAATGGATACCAGCTTATAACGGGAAGTCTGCTGCAATAGACCAGGCATCCTATTCAGAATATTCCGACTGTCTGCTTCATGCTACAGAAACTTAGAGCCTTGAGAATTTACTTTTCTCTGAATGTACCTGTGAGTGTCTTGTAACTGCAATGCCAAAATGTTTGATTTTGTATTTTGTCATGTTTCTGTATCTCAGCATCCTATGAACGTGTTGATTTGTTATTTTTCTCTCCCTTTTAATGAATTGTCATTTCTTTAAATTATAGCATTGTACTGATTTTAATTTTCTGCCTGTTTACAGGATAATATCCAGTGGGAAGTAAACTTGGATGCAACATCATTTGTGGACAATAGCAGGGAAACACATAACCAGAGTGGTCGCGCATTTGCACCTGTTGTTTGGGACATGTACCAGGTACATTTTGCTGAAATTGTGATTTATCATTTTGCTGTTATATTGCAGTTTTTTTCAGACAGTTTGGTTTCAGAAAAGATAAATCTTGCTTTTGTACCCAAAATAATTGTACATCTCTTATATTATGGCAAAATGGCTTAGCCCAATGACTCAAAATCTCACTAAGCTGCAAAGAGTTTTCGCAGGTGGCTGAATGGTCAGCTTGTGCTTAAAAAGATCTTAGTTTTTAATACAGTTCAATTGTAAAGACTTGACAGTAGCTTACAAAGAGCACCATTTCTTTTTGTTTTTTTGTTAATGTGTTTTGGTACTTCAGCATTGAATTTTAACATGGGTGATATGGTTTTTTTTCTTTCTTTTTTTTAATGCTTTTAGGCAGGTTGTTCCATGAGACTTTTGAATCCTCAAACATATAGTAGAAATGTATGGAAAGTCCTCTCAGTTCTGCAGGAATACTTTGGTTGTTGTGTAGGAGCAAACATGTAAGTTGGATATTTTTATTTTATGAATGGAATTTATAATTTGATTTGTTTATGACAAACAGTAACAGTGGTTCTTGTCAAAAAGTAAGATAAGACTTTTAATTTTTAAGATTTCAATTTATTGAAAGTGAATATCGCTTTGTGACTTTGGTTTAGTTAAATGTTAGATTTTATTAAGTCAATATCTTATGAATATGCAGGTAATTCAATTTGTTATCATGATTTTATTTCCCTTCAGATACCTAACACCCCCAGGCACCCAGGGATTTGCACCTCACTTTGATGACATTGAGGCCTTTATTATCCAGCTGGAGGGGAAAAAGCATTGGAAGCTTTATAGTCCAAGGTTGGTTTGTTACTTTATTTTTTCGTTTGCTATTTTCATGTCTTTGAGTTGTTGGGGTTATTTGGGAAAGTGGGGGGGGGGGGGGGGGGGGTTATGAAGGGTTCACACTAAGTTGTTTTAGAGATTATATTTTTTAATTTCATACTTATGACCTCTTTCATTGTGTGCTTTTTGTTGTCTTATTATGTTAAATTTAATTGTCTGCGGTTGAGAAATTAATTTTTTCTGGTTTCTTAGTTGTGACATGTGTTTATTGTTTTCTCTTACAGAACAGATGAGGAGGTTTTGCCAAGATTTTCCAGTGGTAAGGAAAATTAATAAGATTAGAAATACATGTTTAAGATGATGTTATTGAAGAAAGTGCAAAGTTTCAACATTTTTTTGTCTTAGTGTCTTAGCATGCTATTGAGTCATGTTTTTGGTCATTTTTGTTTCAGGTGGATTAACACCTATTGTGATTAACGTCTTTGACTCCTTTTTATTTTATTTTATTTTTACTGCATGTAGGAAATTTCTCTCAGGCTGACATGGGAGAACCAATTTTAGACACAGTCCTTGAAGCAGGAGACCTTCTATATTTCCCCAGGGGAACAATTCACCAAGTAAGAAAATGGATTGGAAGATTCAATATTTTTAGAATAAAAATTGATTTATGTATTAGTATTAATTAAAGAAAGTATTTACTCATCTTTAATAATGGTATTGAAATCTCTATGATCTTTTGTTTTATTCATATTAATGACTCTTACCCTTGTAACTCTTTGTTGAATGCTAAATAAATTATGTTTTAATACCATGAATGTCTTTTTTGATAATCGCCTTTTTTTTGCTTTCGCAAATATGATCTGAAATGAAAGTTCTGAAATTTGTGAAAGACATAGAATCTTACAAACTTTGTCTATTTCTTGTTTGTACTTTCATGTACCTATTTTTCTTTTCTTATTTTTTATTTAACAGGCTAATGCAACAGAGGAACATTCCTTGCATATTACTGTGTCATGCTATCAACTTAATTCGTGGGGGGATTATCTTCAAAAGGTATGCTTCTAGTATGACATTCCGCCTGCTCATCATAACTTTTATTTATCAAGCTTGGTAACCTTTTTGTTGTTTAGCTAACTAATACACATTTATTTAACATCACATCTGAAATATACAAACTCTTGGCGCTTTACATTGCAAGTGCTTTTAATTATTTTGATTTAGAATTTAGTTGAATTATATTATAAAAGTAGTGGGTCTTGAGATGTTTTTGAAATGTTCTCAAGGGTTTAGCTTGCTGTAAAGATAAAGGTTAACCAAACACTGGGGCCAAAATGTTTCTATGAAGTATGGATTTTTAACTCCCAGTGCGCAAATGGTAAATGAACTGTTTTGACTTTTCCTTTTGTATTTAGTACATCAGAGACTTTTTACGAATTTGTAATTTGCATATTGTTTTATTATTTTCAATTTTTTTGTTTGATTTTTTTTCTCTCTAAATCAGCTGCTCCCTCATGCTATACAAATGGCATTGGATGAAAATTCAGAATTCAGGACAGGTTTACCAAGAGATTATTTGAACTATATGGGTATAGTGCACTCAGAAAGGGTTTGTACAAACATTTTCAAAGTTTGAATTATTTCACAAAGCTTGTTAGCTCACTCACTGTTTAGTTTTTATTCTGTTTGCAATTTATCATTCTATTTAAAAGTATAGATCAGTGAGTAGTTTCTTTGAAAGGTTGTTGATTTGGTTCCAAGTTTGATTTTAGGAGCCTGCAGCA
>JARDUL010264335.1:0-15138 GCA_030265205.1 Dirona pellucida | reverse complement strand
CCCCCCCCCCCCCCCCCCCCCCCTCCCCTCCTCTGTCACCTTCCTTTACTTCCAGAAGCAAATGCAGGAGCAGGAGGGAATACTGCTCAGGTAATGATAGCCATCATCAATGTTTTAACAGAAAGATACTTACAAAGCATTTTGAAAAAAGAACACATTTATTTTGTGACTGTTTTATTTTGTTAATTGTCCATTGTCCATCTGAATTATAATCAAGGTGTATCTATAATGCTGTGTTGAATTCATAAAAGTCCTGGATTGGATTGGATAGCTCTGTCCCACAAATCCTGTCACTAATGGACCAATACTGGAAGTGCCACCTGTCATATATGATAATATTATCACGGTATTGAAAATGGGTAAAACTGAAACAGTGAGAAACTTAATGATTATTAATTATAGATGATTACGGTCATCATTATTGTTCTTATTTGAATTTGGTTTGCTATGGTGGAGCCTATCTACAGCTTCAGTAGCAGCAGACACAATTATTTGGAATAGATGTTTCAGTTCATCACATTTTCTTACATATCCTATTACATACAAGTGATAAGTCGTCCTTGACAGATGCTGCAAAGGGTAAAAGTCCAATTTTCTTTCATCAGTTAAGGTTAAACTACATCCCAATGCATTCAAAGCTATGGCTGTAGCCGAAATGTCTGATATTGAACTTTTTTATTTGACTTGATGACAGCTTCCTGATAATCCGGACACTTTCTGCCAAACTTGTCGGGTGAAGTTGACCTCAATGTCTCAAGCCCAAATGCATTACAGTGGTGCCAAACATAAACAGAAACAAAAAGCCCTGGAAGGTAAGAATCAATTCAAATTAAGATTCAGACGTCTTTTCTTTTTCATCTTCCATTTCGTCTTTATCTTCTTGCTCTAGAGCTTTGAAGTTGTTGAAATTTTCGTCGTTTTCAAGTTGCCTTCTCTGAAGTGGATTTGATTTGAGGTGTCAATAAGAGTTATGATTTGTAATTTTGTGGTTGGTGTGTGTCTTGTATATTTTATGATGTTTGTATATATACAGGAATGTTATTCTTCCAGATTTTATCTGATTTCCGATTTGATTTCAGTCTTCCAAAAGTTGATTTTAATAAATTCTTGATTTGCGGCGATCTAAAACAGTATCAAGTTATATTAATCTAGAACAGACATTTCACTCTAGTAGATGAAGCAACGTAGAGAGTAAGGCTTCTACACAATATAATTAGCTGCATCAAATCAAAACGATTATAAATTATGAAAAGTTTCAACACAAGTCATGTAAACATACAGAACGCGTAGCATTTTCTGAATACAAAAATTCTGACCATGAGTTATGCGCACTCAGAACTATGAAAAAACACACTCAGGGGCACTTAACATACTTCCCAACTTGCGAGTGGAGCTGAAAATAGGTTCTTGTTTTTTTACGTCTCAGTCATTTGTTCGCAGCCAGCGGCAGTTCCACAATCTCTCTTAAGGGATGGTAAGAAAACAGTCAAATAAACCGATATGGCTCCAAGCAAAAAATGGACAATAACGTTTCCTTCAGCTAGCACACAGGTACAGGATTCAATTTTGATTGCTCTTACACAGTTTTCATATACATATTTTTTTGTTGAGCATTTACATCCTCCATGTGTGTATGACTTTTATTTGTCCCATCATCATTTAGTCAGTTTAGGTTGTTTTATTCAGTACAACTGTTTTTGTTTCACATTATTATATGATTTTTTCAGGAGGAGATGTGAAATTACCAGATGGAAAAAATGGTTCTGAGGTAATGCAATTTATTTAGAGCCTTGTAGGTTTCAGTAAAGAAGTTGTATCACTGATGACATTCATAATGTTTATGGCTGGGGTGTACATGATATAGGTTTGGTCAAATGGACGTGTCACGCATTTTTTAATGTATTTTTGTGAACAATGAGTAAAAAAAATTATAAATATCTTTCTACACATGTATAGATTGGTATTACAAATGAGCATTTATTTGGATAAGTTGAAAACTTGTTCAACTTTTGTATGAGGGGCATCTATTACTTTTGAATAATGCTATTTTTGATTGAGCTATAAGGACACATATATGGTGAAATTTATAATACAGTACAGTAATGGTTCAAGAAAACTTTTTAAAAAAATCCAGTTTCACAGTGCATGGTCGTGTAGGGCAAGTTGTTTCCTGGACTAAATGTTGGGGACTGGCCGGAATGGGGATCCATACCATAACATGCATGATTAATGCTTTTGGACTAACATTTTCAAGTATTTTGATATCTTCTTTTTTTTTTCGTCTAAAGCAGAACTCGGATAATTCTGAGAATTTCTGCTACACTTGCCGCATGAACTTTACCTCTATGTCGCAAGCCAACATGCATTACAGTGGGGCCAAACACAGGAACAAGCTAAAGCTTCTTGAAGGTAAGGCACTCAGTTTTCTCCGTTGTGTCATTTTTACTTTTTTTTTCATCATAAATGCAGAGCAGAAACATTGTGGAAAATTTTTGAGAAGGTAAAAGATTTGTTCCTGCGCTATTCGTTCAGTTTGTCCCAAAGTCAAAACAAGTAGCTTACTACTCTTTAATTTTGAGTTTCATAACCCCTGTGTGGGTTACCCCCTCATTTTCCGGTCATTGGCATGTACACAACACCACAGACATCTACAAGTCATTTACAACTTGTTACGAGTCACAGTAAAGTAGGACAATCACCCAGTTTTATGAAGTTACAGGAAGTAAGTATGGGGCAGAGAGACATGCACAGAGATATGACACACCAGACTTTGTTGCTGTTTATCTCATGATAAGAGTATGTCACAAGTATACTTAAGTTGTGATTTGTTTTGCCCTTTTTCATTTTTGTTGTTGTTTCTGTCAGAAACCAAGAATATGATCCAATCTCCCGAAGATGGAGAGCCATCAGCCAAGCGAAGCAAATTCCTGGAAGTGTGCGAGACCTGTAATGTCACTTTGACTTGTGCTGATATGGCGACAGCCCACTATAATGGATCCAAGCATCAAAAGAAACTTGCTCTTCTCAAAACACTGGGTAGGTACTTGGCCGCTTTTTAAATTTTATCCACACAGAGATGATATTATGGTCGTGTATGAGAGCCATCAGTGATGACTTCCCTCACACAGAAGAATTGTTCTGTGGGTTGGTATAGATATTTTATAGAAACGGTAGGATGTAAAAATATTTTTGTTTTAGTGAATTTGAAATAATTGTATTGAGACCTGAGACATTTTTGTGTAGTCTTGTTGATGATAATTTGTCATATCTCATAGTTATTTCAATCCAAAATAGCTGGTAAGTCTATTCCGATGCAATCATGTCTGCTTGAATTGCAGGATGATGAGGTTTCAATCAAAACACTTCATGATCCATAGTGGACGCAATTTACGATGATAATGACACTGACAGGGAATTCCACATTTTGCAATCATTGCATTATCACTATTGAAGCCTTGGTGAACTATATTGTGTGACGAGTCTATCATGGCGGATGGTTTGCATCAAATTACCTGGCGAGTGATGGTTGGATTTTGTAATTGAAGATAAAACCATGATCAATTGATATCAATTGTTCAATAAAGCAGAATTAAAAGATGCTCGAGGTTCCTGGTTTCTCTGTTCACCAGTGCCAAAGAGCTGTCATGTTGAATACATCACCAATGCAAAGACGAAATAATAATTTTTAAAAACATTCTTTTGTGCTATTGTAAAGTGCTTTGAGCATGGTGATGATTGTGGGTAAGTACTGTACAGAAATGTCATTTATTCATTATGTATATAGTGAGGTCAAATTATGTTAAAAAGTAATCTAAATAAGTTGTCCTTCTGATTGCTTGTAATTTGATTTGCTAGACGTTATATCTTGTTTAGCTAGGTATCAGTAGTTCTTTTTCTTTTTTCCAACAGAGGATGGTAACAGGGCAGCTGTCGTTTTTCAACACGAGTATAAAAACCCACAAAAAGAAAACAATGTGGGTGGGAGGAGACCTATTACAAAATTTGAAGGCACCAAGAAAGAAGGGACTTTACACTGCTCTTTCTGTGACATGTCTATCAACTCGCAAGCGCAAATGGATGCTCATCAGGCCGGTGGGTATGAGAATGGCGGATATTTAGTTTGACACCAACTTAACTCACAGATTTTAAGTTTGTGAGGAATAGTATTTATTTGTGAGTCTTGATAAGACCAAAATGTGCCTTTTAATTCTTAGAACTGGTGCCTATCTTCTTCTCTCTGTTTTAGCTTTTCCTGCTTGATTCGGGATTGCAAGAGTGAATGTAACATCTCCATTGAATGAACTGATTAGATATGTACTTTAATTTGCAGTACACATTTATGATCATCACTTTGCTTGATGTGCTTTACAGCGCTACGTCTTATACTTTTCCATAGTATGAAAATGGGTTGCCTTCCTGTCATGATAAATATAATTGCTGCCTTGTTATTAGTGTCATGTTTTCAACATGGCACGATATTACATGAGGAGACACATGATCTATATTCCATCTTAGCATGAAGACTGGGAATCGTTGCCCACAGAAAGATGCCTGTGATTAAAGATGGCGGGTGGCCTGAATTGCTTTTATATTTTACAGTTATTTTTTTTTTTGTCAACAGGGGCCAAACACAAGGCCAGGGTGAATCAAGTAGCGAGTCCTGCTCCTTTGGCTCCAAATATGATGCAGACGATGCCAACTAGCTATTCTATGACGGCCAGCCAGGCTCCGTTCCCCAATTCTTTGCCTCCTGCTGGGGCTTACCCTCAGTGGAACAACCAAGACCCAGCGATCCCCCAATATCACGCATATTGATGTCATCTTCAACGTCAAGATCTGCACGCCTTCATTTCAGATGTTTTTTAATTTCTATTCATTTTATCATATGCATGAACAAGTGAATTTAACTGAGGCATTGCAAATTCATGGCCTGTAATGTTTTTGTCGTTGTTCTTTAGGGTTTTAGTTTTTTTTATCACATGTAGGTATTCCCCTCTTCTTTGCAAATTTTTACAAATTAACACCCCCCCCCCCAAAAAAAAGGATGCGTCAAATCCTGACTTTCACCATCTTATGACTGAATACTGAATGTCTAAGTGTTAGGCGTGTAAAAGAATCCTTTTCAGTATCAAAATTGCAATGAGTGAGAAACTTATGACCATTGTTTTGGTAAAATTCTAAATTGATTATCATGTAAAATACACATCAAATTTTAACATTGCTTCCAATGTTATTGTCGAGATGTGGCATTTTGTAAATGTGTATTATTACTTTTATTATCGTTTTCATTATTATTAACATTATTATTATTATTGTTTTTATTATTATTATTATTATTATTATTATTATTATTATTATTATTACTACTATTTTCACTTCCCTAACAGTTGCTAACAAGTTTCACTGATATGTTGGCTTTGGCTGTCTAAAACGCTAGAAGGTAAAGAACTGATGTTGATGTCAATTTATATTTACATGATGTGACAGTGGTGAAAAATTAACTGGTGACCATCGATTACTTATTCACAGATCGGCCATTCAATGCTAATAAACTGAAGACAACATGGATCAATACTGCCATGATGTTAAGTAGGACGCTCAGCTGATTGGCCTGACATTCACTACTAACAATGGATCATTCTTGTGTAAAAATGAAGTATATGTTACTCATGTATTTCTTTACAACGCATGTCTATAACAAAGGACCTCATATCAGTTACTTTATATTCACTTTTGAATCAAATCACTCGCCATCGAGTCAATAATCAAAAGACACAACGTTCTTAGAACGGTACAAACAGCCAAGGGAGAGTACAGAGAATTGTATGTGTTATATTTCATTATAGTATTATTTATTTGATAAAGCTGTGGGCAATCTGATGCCGAAGTGGGACGCCGAGATGTCAGTACTTTCATATTCTAACTCCAGTTCCCTTGAAGTTAGGCATTGTTAGGGGGTGTCTATATTGTAGTGGACATCATAGTTGCTTTGGCCGACATAGGGGTTCCTGGTTTGGATCCTGTTTTGGAAATGGGAGGGTTCTCTGACCTTTTCAAAGGTGTTCAAGATTTGATCCTTCAAGTACAAGTCGTAAAGCAGATTGGCTGTAAACATGAAATGGTCTGATGGTGTCTATTAGTAATGGGGCGTCGGCATAAAAACTAAGATTTTTATGAAGATAATGGTCCAATCATTTGTGTTTTGATGTATTGGTGTCCCCTATGTCTGTTGTAGCCTACTATATAATTTGGTTTACACACATGTAGCAATTTGATGTTTTATGTTTATTTATTGATACTTTTTGTTGTTGTTTGTTTTGATTTTAGGGGGTGAGGGGGCAGGCAGGGAAGAAGAAGAGAGAGATGGGAAATGGGATGGGGGAGGGGGGTAGAAGGTAGGTTGGGGTAGGGATTATAATTTATAGATTTTTTAATTTGTATTACTCTGTCACATTTTTTTCCAATAAATAAACTTTTCAGCTGTAGTTAGAAATTGTTTTGCCTGTGTCATTACAATTACAATTTACATTATTTTAACGACATGACACTAAGTCAGATTGCATTAATTTGAAATGGTGTAAACCCTAAATAATTTGAGTTAGCTGTTGGCTTAGAAGTGTTTGAATTTACCCACAATGTTTGGGACAGCCCAACTGGTTCATTTTTTAACTGCTGATTTATTTTGGGATTAAAATAGTCACATGATTATCCCTCTAGTGCCCAATGATAGATTTCCGAAGTAGAACAATTTAATTTTTTATATAAAATACACTACAAATGGACCGAGAGACATGGTTCCAGCTTTTATAAATTGCAGAACTTTTATTTCAAGAAATGTCAGCATGTACCATATTTGGCACTTTGGGCAGTTAAGGAACAAAAATCGATGAGCCAACTGGCACACTGGGCACCAGAGGGGTTAAGGGGACTTGAAATAACCAAACTGTCTTACTAAAACTGATTTTCGCAGAGTATGGTATGTCTTTTAAGAATAAAAATTATGGTTGAATATTGTGTAATAAAGATAGATGTGCCAAAAAGGAAACCTTTTTTTATAGAATTGTACAGTGTTAGTAGTAATAAAAATATGGCACTAATAAATATTTTTATATAGCGCATAAATTCACAAAGTCGTTCAAACAATACATACATATACAGTAAAGAAAAAATGAAGTTACCTGCCATATAACATAAATAAGTAACGACAGCAGATGAATGAAATTGAAGTGAAATAGAACAAGGATTTCACCAAAAAAAAGTTGACGTCATCAAAATGATGTTGTGTTTTTAAAAAGTAAGTATTGAACACTTGGCACAGTGGGCTACTCCCTACTTGCCTTAAAAATCTTGATCCATAGATTTTCCAGCTCTGTATCAGGCCATGTGTACTAGTGGGGCACAGACTTGCACTTAACCTGGATGTGTTTTATCTGGGTCTGTGCATCGATACCTTCTGCCTTGTACACTGTCCTCGGCCAGACACAGAGCTGGTCCCTACACTGTTTAATTACGAGCCCAAGAACATCGTCATGTGAGTTTGCTGTCCCACTCCACCATCTCATAATATTCAATGTTACAGTATTATAGCATCAGTAGTTAAATGGCAAAAGATCCTGAGGCAGCATTACGAGATCCAGAATGGCGTTGGTTTCATTGGTGACAAGGGTCGGGGGAAGGGAGGGTACTTGTTAGCAGCTGCTGCTACAAGTATGAGTGGAAACAGTCACCGACACTCAATGCCAGTAGTAGCATGGCACCTGCAAGTGATGGATTATATAATTATGACCTAAATCTTCACTGTGAAATGTCTTAATATCACGCTCGGACTCAAGCGTATGCCTGCCATTGCCACAGCAAGACCATCTTGCCAACAAGAAGAGACTGACTCGCTACCAATTGAGCCATGCTGTCACCCCTGTTCGTTTATTTCGTAGCCGTGTAGTAACTTGATAATTTCAATGAGATTGAAGAAAATGAAAAGACAACATCATCATATTACTTCTAAAACTTTTTTATTACTATCAAATTTTCAAAATTTATTTTCATGGTTCAGATCATCGCCAATATATATTTAGGGTGAGGCATACAAATGGGGTCGAACTTTGGTGCTTCATAAGTTTAAAATGCATTAAGAAAATCACTATTAATTTGACATACCTACTGGTTTACAGGTGGTGATATTAAGACAATCATGTACTCCGATGAAAAGGAACACGTTTTCTTAACATCATCAATTGTAACCTGTTCTAAAAAACCATTAAAACAAACAATTTTGCAATGCTGAAACCCGATTGATCTACAGCTGATAAGAAAGTTATATATTGGTGTGAAAGAATACACTTTGAATTTTGAAGTGTTATTCAGCTAAATGGGGCCGGTTCAATGGACCATTTAGAACAATATTCTTAACATGGCCCCCTGGCGTAATTACAAAATTCCTAACTTTAATTGTTTTGTCATTCTTATGTAGTTTACACGTGTGATTAGGTTTCAGTTGTTCTTATTGATCGTACTTTAAATTAATAGTGATTCCATTCATACATCTTAAAGTTACGAAGCTCCAAAGTTCATCTTAATTTGTAAATCTCATGCTCACATGTGCGCACACACAGAAACACACAAACATACACATATTTAGTTTGAGCAACATTATTTTTTTCTAACTATCATAATGGTCAAATTGTTCATAGCACCAAGGAGGCAAATAAATTAATAATATAAAATACTGTGATAGTTTTTGCTAAAAATGTCAAACCATGTTAGAAATCATTGTTTTGATTTTTTCTATTATATTTGAATACACCAAGTTGTATAAATTCAGAAACTACAGTGAAATTGTTAAAATAATATACAGCTGCTATGGCCTGTTTGATTTTTCATGGCACGGTGAAGCTAAAAGAAGAAAAATATCTATATTTTGAAGTGATAACAAATACATCTATTGTCTAATATAAAAACAGTTCAAGCAAAATATCTGCTATTTGAAAGAATGGGTTGTTGTTCACTTTTACATTTTTAGATTGAGGCAAACATTTCAGTACGGACTGTACGAGACTAACAATCTGGTGTCTTATTACTACTTAATTTTCCAAAAGCATTTGAGTTGAAAAACGTGCCTTGTTTGTAATACTCTTAGTATTGTTTGACATTTTCAGCAAAAAATTAGCATAATTTCATTCATAATAATCTAATTAAACTGTTGTCATGAGTCGAATAAACCAAGTCCGAAATCTCCATCCTCCTCTTTCTCCTCTTCTACTTTTCTTTTTTCTCGATTTTCTCTCGCCTCCTCTCTTCTTTGCTGGTGCTTCGCCGCCATTGCTTTCTTTTCCTGTTGCCTTTTCTCATTTTTGATCGTCTTACTGTCTTTCCATCCTCCCCCATCAGTGGTGTTGATGTCGTCCTCCGTCAGCCATTGCATTACAAGCCTCGCCCAAATTCCTTTCATCTTATCATTGGGATTTTTGTCTGGGCTCTCTTTGATGATGTCTGCGATGAACAAGTCCACCACCATCTGTGTGTTCTCACGTTCATGGGTGTCCAATTTACTGATCACGCTGTGGAATCGCTGCTTAGTACAGTAGTTAGCTGTTTTGGTTTTGCCGAACTGAGCTTCCTTGACATCGTTGAAAGCCGGGGAGAGAAATTTGACGGCGTGAAGTCTGAAGTCTGGTCTGGTCAGCGGAGTCATAACAACGCCTGTAGTTGGAAGAAACAAAAATGATAAAGATAAAGATGGGGTTATGGCCTGTATCCCCGTATAAGTACATGCCCGCATACTTTAATAAACCATAATTCATTCCACATACAGCAGGCCGTGTCATTCAAAGCATGTCTCAACTCCACAGAGAGCATACAGAATAGCAAACCTTTCGGCGTATCGTTTTAACAATTTGACATCTTTCGTCATTTGTTTTGGCCAAATCAACAATAAATAGCAAATTTTTACAACGCCAAGGTGGCAATATTTTTCCACGCATCCTTTCATAGGAGTTACTCACGACCAAGAGATATGTTTTGGACACATTGAACTGAAAATCTGCTTGTCTTGATTTCACAATCCATAAACTTTCTAGCTATTTGCCAATCCTCAGTACGATGCATCCAATAACTATGTAAAAAACCACTACAAACCAGGGAGGACTAAAACAGACAAATTGACAAAATACAACAAGAACAACAGACAAACAACATAATAATAATAACACCAACAACACGACAACATCCACTAATTATAAACCTACCTTCAATCGCCGTTTTTTCATCATCTGTTTTGTCCGTGAAAGATGACCTACCCCTCATCAATCCGCTTTCCAGCAAGTGTTCTTTCAGTCCCTCCAACGTCGGCCTGGTCTCGCACACGGGTTTTGCGTAGTACGGAAATCCAGCCTCTTTACACAGGTCAACAAGTTCAGATACCGTGACCCATTTCTGGTTAATGGTCAGCCCGAAAACATAGAACCGGAAGTCGTCACAGTAAATTATTTCCTTTTGAACCGCTGATTTGATGTCTTTGTCTATGCCTCCTCCGCCGTAGAGCTCTCCGTATACCCTAACATAGCATTGTTCCCGAGAGGTGACATCATCAATATCATTATCTTTATCATTGTTTTCTGTCTGGGCATCGTCATCGCCACCTTCGTCACCACCATCTTCGTTATCACTGTCATAACCATCAAATGCTTCTGCATATGTTGCCCACCTATCTTGAGAATTGACAATCTGCCATAGTTTAAGCACACAGTCTTCGTACTCCTTGAGAAGATATTTCACATTGCATTTAAGAAAGGAGCCTTCCCTGTCCAGATTTCTCGTCCGGGATCCAACACCTACTGCACATCCATCATTGGTGTAGAATTGGAAGCTTGATCCATGGATCTGTAAAATAGAATCACAAAGATAGTACATTGTTGGGGAGGGTTATAGTAACAACAATTAAACCAAACAATGTATCACAGGTTCAAGTCTGAAACACGAGCATCTTGGTGGGAAGTTCATATTTTTTAAATCAGTGTTTTGTTTTGTTTTTGTTTACTTATTTTGTATATATATACATTTCATTTCTTGTTAATTTGTTTGTTGGGTTTAATTTTTATGCAGTGGGATCATCACCTGCTCGTCTTTAATTACTGATGCAGAGTCTTTCCAGACATGTGTTATGTTAGGTGATGAGTGGTGTAAGTCCTCATCAATATTTGGATTTACTTCCATTTGTCATGTGCACCCTTCAGAGCTTGACATATGGCTGGCCCCTACACTGCTTATTGCGGTATAAAGGGGACTCGACCAACAACAACATCTAATCTTTTATACTATATTAATAGATAAATTTAAAGCATGGTGACTACATTACAGAGTTCATTTTCTTTCCCTAGCACCATACTAGATTGACATTGTATCATCTTAGCTTCAAGTAAGTACATGACCAATACGTCACAATTATATATTATGTATTATTGATAAAGCACTCATAATAGCATACACAATAATAACAAAACAAAAACATTAGCATAAAAGCAATTAAACAAATGTCTCAGTGAGTTTAAAGTAATGAATATAATTTCTACAAGTCTTACCTTTTCTGTTGCTACCCAGTTGGAGGTCTGCTTAATATATTTACTGTCTGGCTTCTTCGCAATAGAAGTCATTGGCACGTAGCCCACACTTGCACTGTCAGCCATGTCCTAATGAATAAATGGAGAGCATCACAATAGTGAGTCATAATAATAATAATACTACTAACATTAACAATACTAATAATAATAATAATAACAATAATAATAATGATAATAATAGTAGTAATAATAATAATGATGATGATGATGATGATGATAATAATAATAATATAATAATAATAATAATAATAATGATAATAATAATAATAGTAGTAATGATAATAATGATGATGATAATGATGATGATGACTATGGCAACAAAAACAACAACAATAATAATGATAATAATAATAATAATAGTAACAACAACAACAATAATGATAATAATTATAATAATAATAATAAAATAATAATAATAATAATGATAATAATAATAATAATAGATAATAATATTAATAATAATAATAACAACAATAATAATAATAATAATAATAATAAGAAGAAGAAGAAGAAAAAGAAATATATAAGTAGACTGATAAATTATTAGAGAGATAAATAGATACATAAAAACTACCAACTTCATCAAAATGACAAGGTCTAAAAGTTTCTTGACTGACGAGAGAAGTTACCATACACAGTTCTTATACTTAAAAACATGCTGAGTTTTCCTTTTTTTCTTAGGCACTTCCTCAATTTGGAGCCGCCTACGAGCTCAGTCTTGGTACAAAGTTTAAAAACATGCTGAGGTTTCTTATCTATCTTATCTTCTACAATTTGGCACCGCCTACTGAGATTGAACATTTCTGACAACTTAAAAATTATTATTTTTGTTAACCACCCTTAACTTAAAATGGAAACTATATTAATACGACTAAATCCACTTACCTACCAATAAGAAGAAGGGCGTTATGACTGTTTGTTTGTCTGTTGGATGAAGTTGCTGAAATGATTATTTTCCCGTCAGTTGGGGTCACCAACCGGCTTCGAGAAATAAAGCCTACACTGCTGTTTTTCATTCACAGAACCATTCTATATATTCAATGAATCAACAATGACGCAAGATGAAGGAAACAATAATTATAGGACTCGGAAACCCCTCGGTCTACTGAACTGAGTACATCGCAATACTGATCCTATATTTAGAAAATGATTCATTGCTAAAAATACTTTAACCAATCAAAGCCTTGATCTATTATTATTGAGCTGGTTGACCTGTGATGATAAAAAAACCAACTCCAAACACTATTTACAACTTACACTACTTTTGGATGCCTTAAAACTAATGATAATAATAATAATTATTATGATGATGATGATGATAATGCTGCTGCTGTTGATGATAATAATATACTAATAATACTACTACTAATAATAATGATAATAATAATAATGATAATAATAACAATAATAATAATAATAATAATATGTAATAATAATAATAGTAATGATGATGATGACGACGACGACGACGATGATGATGATGAGGATGATGATGATGATGATGATGATTATAATAGTAATAATAATAATAATATCAATAATAAATATAATAATAATGATAATAATAATAATAGTAATAATAATAATAATAACAATAATAATAATAATGATAATAATAATAATAATAATAATAATGACAATAATAAAAGTAAAAATAATAATAATAATAAAATGATAATAAAATGATAATAATAATAATAATAATAGTAATCATGATGATGATGATGATGGTGATGGTGATGATGATGATGATGATGATGATAATAATAATAATAATAATAATAATATGAATGTTACCTTTCTTCAGGTGTCATACATTTCCTCTCAATCAATTATTATCAATACCAAAGGATTTTATTTTTCTCAAGAAATATATTCTTATATTTACCTGTTTAGAAGCAAAAGTGGCATAAGTATACCTAAATATCTATAACTTTGTTCGTTATCTGTTCCAAGTTCCATATAGTACCGTAATTAAACAGTGTAGGGACTAGCTCTGTGTCTGGCCGAGGACAGTGTACAAGGCAGAAGACATTGGTGTGCAGACCCAGATACAAACGTATCCAGGGTGCATGTCTGTGCCCCACTAGTACACATGGCCTGATACAGAGTTGGAAAATGTATGGATCAAGAATTTTAAGGCAAGCAGGGGATCAGCCCACTGTGCCAATAAATCTTCTTTGGTACAAGAAGCAATACACTGTTCAATATTACTCATATCTGGACCAGACAACTTAAATGGTATTGTAGCATCAGGTGTTCACCCAACAGCTATAGAAACTGAACATTTTACCAAAGAGGCAAAATATCTAGAACGTCAATGCTTCGATTTTCTTGAGATTTTCTATTGTTATGTTATAGATAAAGGCTGAATTGTTTGGTAATTGTCTCATCATTTTCAATTAATCCCCGTCTTGTTCTATCGTCATCAGCAAAGTTATTAGTATACTGTTATTTTCACTGATTATCAAGGTGAACAAAAACGGTTATCTGTTATAATGTCATTTTATTCAATAATTTTGTCCTTTTTTTGGCTCGTGTCTGAAAATTTTCAAACCGAGGGAATTTTGAGACCGATTCTGGCTGGCAATTTCTAAACCAAATTATTTGTATTGCCATTACAGACAGGCAGCCGACTACAGGACGACAGTAAAGTAAATGTCGAGAAAGTTGGGAAAGAAAGAAAGGAACAGATGACCAAGTCACAGAAGAGGCGATTATTTGACAAATACGGAGCCACGACTGAGAAGCCGAGAGGCTGGGATTGGGTGGACATTGTCAAACATTTGGCGCAGACGGGAGGAGGCAAGCAGAAATCGTAGCTAATTTGGGGTTTTAGGTGTGAGTGTATTTGTACTGTACATTGTAGCATCATGTGTGTGTGTGTGTGTGTGTGTGTGTGTGTGTGTGTGTGTGTGTGTGTGTGTGTGCGTGCATATAAATATGGTTATGTGATCACCTGTATAGAAATGCTAGTTTGAGAGTATGTGGGTACGTGCATATTATGATGATGTATCAGCTTTTTTTGTATGGGCATGTTGTCCCCCACAAGAGAGGGACTGTCACTTCACCTTTCGATGGGGTTAATCTTTGTGGGTAAACAGGTATAGACATAGACTTTTTTGTCCGATTACATTAACACTAACACACACACACACACGCACACAGATAATTTAGGGAGCAGCTGTTTTTTGCACATCCTTTCATTTAAGTGAATTTTATTTATTATTTTCATGTTCACATTGTAGTTGCCATATATTGTATTGATGTATTTGCAACCAATGTCTGCATTGATTGGAGGTACTTGTATGTCAAATGTCCTCCTTGTTATTGATGCTATTGTGTGTGATTGTGTGTGTGCGCGTGTAGTGAATGAAACTGAACTGTAAAGTACATACGTACAATCCACTCTGCATGAGTCAACTTTGCATATGACCTCGAACCATAGTATGAAAATGCCACAGTGCCATTGAGAGACATACAATCCACTCTGCATGAGTCAACTTTGCATATGTACCTCGAA
>JARDUL010264224.1:2500-15139 GCA_030265205.1 Dirona pellucida | reverse complement strand
CTCATATCAGAACCAGACAACATGATATTGTAGCCTCAGGTGTTCCCCAACAGCCATAGAAACTGTGGAAACTTTACTAAAGAGGCAAGAACAAGGCATCTAACAAATATAAACTTAAGTGTTTGATAACCATTGTTACTATTTTTAAAAACTATTTCAGCATTTTATGAGACTTATGTTTTGCTTTAACTATAAATGGATTAATCAACTACATATTTTCTCTCCCCCTCCCCCTCTTCTCTCTATCTTTCTCTATATATAGAGTATTGGTTGTGAGGGTAAAATTAACTCCACAAAGAAAAGAGATGCGTGTGGTATGTGTGGTGGAGATGGTTCCGAATGCAAAGTAGTTCAAGGAACGTACACCAAAACGCCAAAATCAGGTAAATCATTTCATTATCTGGTTTGGAATTGTCACTACAGGGTGTTTCGATACCTTAGACCCCCCCTGGCCAGCCAAACTCAGAATAGTCAGGACAAAATAAACGAAATATGCTTCAACAGTAATCATTTATAATCTCAAATCCAAAATTTCATAATTTATTAAATTTTTTAGTATGTCTACCACCCGCTTTTCTAAAAGTATCCAGTCAAGAAAAATCCACTTCACGCGCCTTTAGCAGAGCTTGCGTCGCAATGGCATTTGTGTGCAGGGTTTTGTCATGGATTGCTTTGGAAACGATGAATGATGTTGATGATTGTGAACATTTTGGCTTAATCATCAACAGACAAAACCAAAAACACCCCATGCACTCCAAAGATGGTCCTAATACGGCTCTTCAAATCATTTTGGGTGACTTGAAATTTGATACCGATTTCTTCATTTTGATTACCTTGCGCGTTTGGATGCTGTTAGAAAAGTGGGTGGTAGACATACTAAATATTGAAATAAATTAATGAAATTTTAGATTTGAGATTATGAATAGTTACTGTTGAAACCCATTTCATTTGATTTATTTGATCTATTCTGAGTTTTGCTGGCCAGGGGGTGTCTAAGGTATCGGAACACTGTGTATTTAAAAGCTTTAAAGCAAAGGATGCATCTATATAATAATACAAAAGAGCCAAGAGAATTGAAACTCATTGATAGCTTAACATTGTTAAACCTGCTCCCCAGCAGTGATGAATAAGTAGGGAGTGAGCATTGATGACAAACATTGTAATAGATTGTAGGAAAATGTTGCAGAGCCAGAAAAAAATATTTTTCGAAAACGGGGGTCAAACCACTTAGCCATTGTCGGTAGTACATTAATATTTTTATTTGTTTTTTGGCTGTTGATTTGTTCTTACCTTTTTGTGTTGCATTTACTTTATCATTTCAGCAGCCAATTATTTGAGGGTTGTGACCTTGCCACCAGGTGCAAAGAACATTTCTATCACTCAGCTGGCTAGAACTTATGAGTTGATCGGTAAGAATGTTTGAATAATATTTTTGTCAAACAGCTCATTTTTCATTAAGTGTTTAGAGCACAATGAAGAATTAATATAAAATTGTTGGGCATTAGTATTATTATCATTAATATTATCATTATTAATATCATTATTATTATCAGTACCTATTATTATCATTAATATTATTATCAACATCATCATCATCACAATTATCAAAGGGAAAAAGATTAGAAAATATATTTGTGGAGTTATTTGATTATTCATCATTTACATATTTTGAAGTATGGAGCTCTTTATGAATGTAAAATATACGAGCAGTGATAAATTCAAGATATATATAACAGTAACTATATGCTTTTTAAATATAATTTTTTATTTAAAAAACCAAAATTGTGCCTCTATGATATGATACAGTCTTGTCACATACTATCTGGGTGGTTTTTTGAATGGTTTGACTAAAACCTCCCCAGCACTGCAGGACGTTTTGTATGGCAAGTTCCTATTGAACGGAAACAAGCAAACGTCAAAAGGAGGAAAGATGATATTAAAGGGTGCCATGTTTGATTACCTTCCTGGCAGTTCTTCTCGTATGGAAAGTATCACATCACAAGGCCCTATAATGACTAAAATTGATGTTATGGTGAGTACTCAAAGCTCAAAATTGATGTTATGGTGAGTACTCAAAGCTCAAACTCAAAGTCAAAGCTCAAACTCAAACTCAAAGCTCAAACTCCAACTCTAAGCTAACCAAGAAGGCCACCTTTGCCTTATCGATTTATTAATTTATTTCCTTTCTTTTTTTTTCTTCGTCTTTCTTTTCTTTATCTTTTTGAGACTTTTTTGGCTATGTCCTCTTTGAAGCTATCTTGGCAGATGAAAGGACACCAGTAGCTCTATGCTAAAAAAGGCCTTCAGAAGAAGATAGTCCTGTACCGACCGTCACTTTACTATTCTCCTTAATTGCAAATATTACCGATTAATTAAATCTGCCAGCTTCTTGTTTTATTAAGCGTTTGGGAAGTCACATCAGGAAGTGTAGTTAGTAAGTAAGGCCAAGAAATGAATGAGTCTAGGAGCAAAGGCAAAGAAAATTATCATATATCGACTTTTGAAGAAGATTTGTTAGTTATTGGTTATTATTGAATATAACGCTGAAAAATGCCACTGATTTTGTTTAAGAAGAAAAAAGGAAAAAAATATAGAAGAAAGATTGACTGTCCTCTTTGAAATAATTTAGACATTAATGATTTAATACTTGCCATCGTCATTATTTTTTGTTATAATAATATTGCAATTTTGTCATTGCCTTGTCTATGTATTCCTATGTTGTGATCAATTTTTATACCGTAATTTACAGGTGTTACCAAACTCAAGGTTACAGGATATTTCTATTGGCTACAAGTACACAGTTCATAAAAGTGATTTTACCCTTGAAAATAGCAAATTCAAATGGGACTTTGTGACATGGTCCCCTTGTTCAGTGACATGTGGTTCAGGTAAGACATTTGATACAGTCTTTAACTTTATAATTCTTTTACAATGTGCATTTACTTTTCTTTAATAACTTCAATCTCATGATTTATGAGTTAAGAATTGGGTTTGCTTGTTTAAAGCTGCATTTGATAGCTGCTTAACTGTCTTTAACATCATTGCCGTCTTCGCCGTTGTTGTCATTTTCATTATCATTATCATCTTCACCATCATGACCAAATTCATCCAAGGTGCCAAATTCTTTGTCTGAGTATTATTTACCACTCGCGCATAACGCAGTGACCTCAGGGTCAAAGGGTCACTCCCACAGGTTATCTCACATCAGATGCTTTCCTGTTGGGTCAGGTAATTTTGGTTTATAATGTTAAATAATTTCTATCCATTGCTACGTAGTGTAGCAGACAGTGTACAGCTGGGGCAGACATGGTGGAGGTAGAAGAGTTCACCACAGATTCACCGTGGAACTACGTGTTTTGTTGCTGTGCATCACCATCATCTCATTATCATCATCATCATCATCATCATCATCATCATAATCATCATCATCGTCGTCGTCATTATCATCATCATCATCATCATAATCATCATCATCGTCGTCGTCATTATCATCATCATCATCATCATAATCATCATCATCGTCGTTGTCATTATCATCATCATCAAGCAAATTTCTATTTATTTTCATTATGGACGAATAAAATTTATCTTATCTTATCTTATCATCATCATCTTTACCACAATCATCATTAACTACAATTTGGCTCACAACTTTATTGATCTTTCTAATCCAATTTCGTTCTTAGGCATTCATACAGGTGTGTATGGCTGCCTGGACAAAGATAGCACTAAGATGGTGGAGAAAGGAAATTGCTCCTTTTTGGATGAGCCGAAGAAGGAACAAGTGAAATGCACCAGAGCCAAATGCAGTGGCATAAGGTGATTAAATCTACAATTCTACACAGGAATATGGGGTGTTGGTTGCCAAGTAGTGAACACAAATGGATGGTCGGTGTTGTCAGGCAACGTTTATTGTGGCTAGTGAGTGGATGGGTGACCGCCAGGGACTTTAAACCCTAATGACAATATTTATAACATAATGAAATGTATTGATTGGCTCACCAGCGTTTGTGCAAACCATGTCCTATTGGTAATGGACTTTAAATTCGGAGGTCCCCTTGGTTGTCTAAAAGCTGTATTTGCGTCTATCAGGTAGAGTGTGACATATTAAGTGTTGAATATTCTATTGCTTTCCCGGGGCAAACATGCTGCTGTAAAGGGTTTAGAGCTTGGTGATGATTGTGGTTAAGAGCTATATAAAAGCTATTCATTATCATTATCTAACAAAAATGTGATGTGAAGAAAGAAATTTGCTCTTTTATAGCACCTAGAGATGGATGTCTATATTTTTTATTTTTTTTGCCCTTGCGTTATATTATGTTATTGTTATTACCTATGTCTTTGAAAAAGGGAAATCCGAAACGTTAGCCGTAGATTTTGTAAGTTGTTTGATTCATGAAATCGTATCCTTTCCAATATACTCTTTCACGTCATCAAATTTCAAGTCTTGACATTATCCAATATTGTCAACTTGACCAGGTGGCAGCTCTCAGTTGTCCTATAACTGAATAGTTTTCTGGTAAAATTTATGGAGCTCATGGTACATTGTTGTCCAATTTACTGGTAAAGGTATTTGGACGCAGTGGGCTCATTACCTGCTTGTCTTTAATTCCTAATGCAGAGTCTTTCTAGCCCTGTGTTAGGTGATTTACTTCCATTTGTCATGTGCCCCCTTGAGAGCTTGACATATGGCTGGCTCCCACACTTCTTTTTGTGGTATAAAGGGGACTCAATAAACAAATAAACAATATTGTCAATTACTTCCTTTTTTGCATACTTTTAGGAGCCACATAATTTTGTCTGGGAACTGGGATAAGCACAGGATCTATGGGTCAATAAGCTCTGTAGGACTTACTTTTTTTTTTCACTCATAGCCTATTTCAGATTGCTGAACCGTGCCTTTTTATTTCCCGAGGAAAATGTGCTACTGTAAAGTGCTTAGAGCATGGTGATGATCGCAATAAGCGCTATATAAATGTACATTATTATTATCATATTAACATTATATATCACAATTGGGTTTACATAAATAGAAAATGTCTTCACATCTACAAAGGCCATACTTCTTTCTTTGCCTCAGGTACAACTTTGCAATGTCAAACGACTTCTCTGAATGCAGTGCCAAATGTGGAAAGGATGGAACTCAGACGCAGTTATTCAGCTGTGAGCGATTCCAGTCTAACAAATTTGAAAAAGTAGACATGAAATTTTGTGACCATTTGAATAAACCCAAAGTAACTAAGAAGTGCAAGGGTGAGCCTTGCCAGAATGAAGAAGGGTAAGTGTTTTTGTTTTTTGCAAGTTTTTTTTGTTAAATTTTTTTTGGGGGTGTCATTTAAAAAAAAAAAAGAATTGTTTTGTTTTTTTAAGAATTATTTATCTCTGTGTACTTACACCTTGCAGGCTGCTGTGATGAATATGCTCTGTGTTAAAAAAAATTATACAGCGTTCTGTGATGAAAAATGAGTGGATTTTTATGTATGTTCATTGTTATCTATATTTTATTATCACTCATCACTTTATTATGTTCATTATTATTATTGAGTGTTTCAGAGGATATTTAAAAAAGTTGATAGTGAAAGGTCTGGCCACCAGTCAAAATAGTTGGAAATAGGGATAACAATAACAGGAATAGCCAACAGATCAGAGACTTGGTCAGGCCGGTAAACTTTTTTACTGGTTTGCTGGACATCTCTAAACAGTCAAACTTGGATATAACTGTAGTGATGGGACTATCAGGTTTTCCCTGTTATAAGCAAGTCCTGGTATATCCAAAATTATGAGAGACTACCTAGTTTTGATTTGAGCCTTTAGTATTGCATCACATTCACAGCGCACACGCTCACCATGTGCAGTCACTGAACATTACAGAACGGCACTGAGACAATGCTAATCACATCTTCGTGAATAGAGTGTGTGTATGTGTGTGTGTTTGTGATTTGAGTCTATTATGTCTGTCATATTCTGTATTTCTGTTACCATATTATTAATATGCTCATTATGAAAAAACTCATTTCTTTCAAATTCTGAAACCATTTGATGTGTGTATTGAGAATTAATACTTTATTTTTGTCCCGGAAAAGCTACAGAGGGTTAAGCGTATTGCAACTTTACAAGCTGTGGAATCTCTGTTACTAATTGTGCACTGCTATAGCCCATGCTCTTGCTACTTAAATTTATAGAGATGTTACAGAAAAATTGATAGAATGATAATGGGATAATGTAACAGTGCCAGTGAGAGACAGAAAATAGAAAAATAATTTCTGTCGACGGGTGGAATCGAACGCATGCCTGCCATGGCAACTCCGCCTCGCCGTAAACAGAAAACAGCCCACTACCTCAGGAATAATCCGCCACCCCATTATTGAGGAAACAAAGTTTTAGTACTTGGTTGTTCATCAGATCTAGAGATCATGACTTGCAGCTCATTTGGTCTGGTCTTTCTTTCTTTCTCACCAATACCCATTGTACCTTTCGGTGTTAAGCACAGAATAAATAAATGCACAGAAGAGACAATAGGGCTAATTTGAAAAGGTAATAGTGGCTACGACAATACTAAACAAATATAAATAGTGTTCACTGTTATTTTGGTTTAGTTTTTTAGCGATATTCTGTGGTTTGAAAGTTGTGCCATAAAAATCGTCTATTATCGCTTTTGGTCAGTGCTTATTCTGTGGTGTTAGGTGATTTGGTCTGGTCACGAGGGACAACATACCTACTGTCAGTGGCTCTTAACCGTTACTGCCACTCCGTGGGTCTAATTGACCCACCCCATGTACATATCCAATCACTGTGTCTTTGAATGAACGAATAGCCTCTTAAAACTCTCAATATGCTTGCTTCAATCATTTTTCAAACCTTGTGTGATGTTATTTTCACAGTTTTAACAAAACATTTTTTTAATTAATTGTTTTTATAACATAACCCTATGAATTAGCTACATAGCTCATTCATTTGTGGTCTTTTTGACCCTGTAACGCACAAAGATAAATTTATTGTGTATACCTCCATTTGCCACTCATGGGTCTTTTTGACCCAGTGACGTACAAAGAGAGACCTGTAGTCACTGGGTAAAAAAAGACCCACAAGTGGTGAATAGGGTATGTTATAGCGAGTGGTGGTAAAGGTTAAAGGTTGAATGAAATATTATTTATTATTCATTTTTTGCTGTTATCAGAATCACTTATCAGTGGACGACGTCCAAACAATGGTCAAAATGTCAGTCTGTGAAAAAATGTGGAGGAACAGGTCACAAGTCCCGCCAAGTCCAGTGTGTTGCTATCCGAGGCTCAAGAAATCGTAGCAATGAAACAGTCGCTGATACCAAATGTGACAGGAAATCAAAACCACGTTCAAAAGAAACCTGTCAAGCTGAGCCATGTCCCGAGAAGTAGGTGACAAAGATGATAATTGGTGATGATGAGGATGACAATGATATTAATGATGATGAGACTGTATTCACAGATCGTATAGGCCTAACCTTATGTGACGTCATTTAACTTGAATTAAAAAATAAACTCAAAATAAATCATGATCATCATGATTTTCTGCATGCCCAAATGTTTTATCGGTTAGCGTAAGGTCTGTTAAGATCACCCCTGTATCCTTGTAAAAGCACAGGCCTTCTTCAGCCTGCAGCCCGGTACTCATTCACACCGGAGTCAGGTGACGCAAACATGTGTAAAGATCTTTCCCAAGGGCTCAAAGTCAGGCCTAGCTGTGCCAGGATTCGAACCCGGGATGAAAACACAGATTTTTTAAGTTGGTAGCCATGTTGATGATTGTCATATCATTTTTTGTCTAATGCTTTTACAAAATGTAATGACCTTTGGATAGAATTCTATTTTTATATTTATTAAGTACCTTCTCTGATGAATTATTCATAACATCGTAAAGTATAGTGAATAAGACATTGGCTTAAGATTTTGTGAATGTTTAAAGAAACAAGAGACATAATCTACTAGCAGTGGCTTTTAAATGAACTAAAAATGCTCCCTCATTGGATAGATTCAAAGTGGTGATTTATAAGGAATTGATTGCTTTTCATTACGATTATGACTAGACTCCATGTTCAATGGTTTCAAATGCATCAATAATGTTTGTTGTTGAGATTATTATTAATTATTTTGCATGACTAATAATGAAATGTTTGATATAAATCGTGAAGGGCATAGGGTACATTCCTATTAAGCCTTAATATGATATGTGATATGATATGATAAGAATTATTTGTTATTGACTTTTTGAATCAGAATCACTTATCTGTGGACAGCGTCGAAACAATGGTCAAAATGTCAGTCTATGAAAGAATGTGGAGGACCAGGTCACAGGTTCCGTCAAGTCCAGTGTGTTGCTCTCCGAGGTTCGAGAACCAGTAGCAATGAAACAGTGGCTGATACCAAATGTAACAGCAAGTCAAAACCGCAGGCAACTGTAACATGTCAAGCTGAGCCTTGTCCTGACAAGTAAGTTTTTAAAATCCTTGAAATGTCAATTTGTTTTTGTGACGATGCATGATAACGTATATATATGTCCCTTTTGTGTGAGAGAGTTTTGTGAGTTATTGTGTTAACTTCTTTTGAAAAATCGAGTAATCTAACATCATATTTAGTGATTTGAGTAGATCATTGGAAAATTATTAGTAGGTAGCTGTTTTTGGTAAAAATTAATCTTTATAATGTGTTTTTTTTCTCGCAAAATATTTCTCCAATATATATTTGCAGATACCAGTGGACAGTGAAGGGGAGATGGTCCGACTGTCTATGTGGAAAGAAGAATGGAATGCTAAACAGGAAAGTCATTTGTGAGAAATTGAAAGAAGACCGAAATGGAAAAGTTACCATATTGCAGGTAGAGTCCCATTCCTGCCAAAATATCACAAACAAACCACCCAGTGAGATGACTTGTAAAGGAGGACCCTGCCCCCCTAGGTTTGTATTCAATTTCTTATCTTATTGGTAGCTTTACTACAGAATGATAAATATTGATCGATACGTAGACCTAAATAAAACGTATGCAGGCTAAGTGCAAGTCTGTGCCCCACTAGTACACATGGCCTGATACAGAACTGGAAAACCTATGGATCAAGATTTTTTATGGCAAGCAGGGGATCAGCCCACTGTGCTAATAAACCTTGTTTGGTACAAGAAGCAATACACTGTTCATTATTACTCATATCTGGACCAGACAACATGGTATTGTAGCCTCAGGTGTTCACCCAACAGCTATAGAAACTGGACATTTTACCAAAGAGGCAATTGAATATAAATATATGGTATTTATATAGCCCTTATTCATGATCATCACCATGCTCCAAGCGTTTCACAGTAATATATTTGTCCTGGGAAAGCAACGGAACACTCAAATATAGCTAAATGCGGCCTGTTAGGCGCTAATACTGTTTTTGGACAAGGACGATGCTGCTTTCAACCGAAGATGGTCTTGTGTGTTTGTTGTCTGAAACACCCAAAATGTCTGTGTGTCCGTGATTTGGTCTACCCTTGACGCTGTGCCGTTAAAAAAAAAAGTTTCCATTTATTGATGTAGAATCTAAAATATATAATACCGATTTAAATGGATCATATAGCTGAGTTTCCTTTTCGATCTTTGTATTTGAGTCCAGGTTTTGCATTGGCACACATTTGTTCATCACTTATCTTTCGCCATTGGGGACACTGCACTGCTAATAATCTATACCATAATGAGAACAATATGAATTTAATCCAACTCTTTTTACTACATGTGTCCTTGTATTCTGTGAAATGATGTTGTCAAGATTTAATTTGTTTGGGTTTTTTTGGTTGGGGAAAGGGGGGGGGGGGTAATCTAAAAATAGAACCCTTGAATTAAGGCTCGATGTTGAGCGTCTACGCTCAGGGGGTTGAGAAGGATATTGAATAACACAGCGTCCTGGTTGATAAATGATATTAAGTCTGTGAGCCTGTGGTTGTACAGGGATATAGAATATAAATTCATCCTCATAATTATCTCTTATCTAATTATCTGGTTAAAAAAAATAATCTTCACTACAGGTGGATTACATGACAAAACATTTTCTGAAATGCTTCATTATTTTCACTCTTTGCTCTTTATTTCAGCTTTCAATGGACAATTAATGGCGAACATGGCCCATGTGATGCCACATGTGGTGAGACTGGAATGCAAGATGCCAAGTTTTCGTGTGAGCAAGTGGTCGAATGGGAAGGAAAGAAGATCATTGAGATAGCCAGCGACTCATTTTGTAACAAAAGGCCAAAATCTCAGGGCAAATCTTGTCAAGGACCTCCATGCAAATTTGAGTAAGTCCGTTTTATGGACTCATTGAACTTCCATTTGTTTAATTTCATAAACCTTAATATTGAATTGCCAATTTAGTGCACATCTCTCACCAGGTGGGTTTTTTTTTGCCTGGCACTACCAATTTTGTTAGGTCTTTCGATAACCTCAAATTTCCAAGTACTGATTTATAGTGTAATTGTGTGTTTTGAGAGATATGATGGAGCTATTTCTGTAAGACATTTGAACCTCATACAGGTGGGTTTAAAAATAAGACATTCTTCCACAGGCAACCAATGGAGTTCTTCCAGTATTAGGGTTGCCTCCTTGAATTTTCTTTTCTTTAAAACCATGAACAATGATTCATTGGGAATTTTTATATTATTTGTTCCTGGAAGATAAGATTATCCGACATCTGTGTTCTCCTTACTTTTTAGCATTTAGAGACATAAATTGTCATTTTTCTACACCTCTTTTCAAGATCTCTCTATAAAGTGTTTTTTGACGTCTGGGTTGGTTTTACAGGTTGGACTTATATATATTTTAGGACTTCCAAATAACTATGATTTTTCTTTTTCTTTTGCCAACTTGGAGATATTTTAATGTGTCTAATCATGCATCAGATTGATGACTTCCTTCTCTGTTTTAGAATCTAGGTAGTTGTTTATTTATTCTGTATATATTTAAATTGTAAAGCGCCTTGGAGCATTTTTAGAAGTGGATTCTGGCGCTGTAAAAGTGAATTAATTAATCCTTTGTATATACAGTCTGGTTCTTGAGGCCATAGCAAGGACCTCCATCTGACTATGTCTTTCTAGACAATTCCATCGCATGACTCCTGGCGTTGATGGCTGAATGGTTCCGCTACTGGCCTCGAGATCGTGAGATCTCAGGTTAGAATCACAGCACTGCTAGGCCCGACGTCAAGTCCTTAGGCGTTTAATTCTCATTTGACTCAGCAACAGACAGAGAAAGATATTATGATATTGATATTGTATTTGCGTATAAATGTAAAAGAGTAAAAATAACATATTATTTTTCAACCCTTTCCTAGGTACAAGTGGAAAGCAACACGTGAATGGACAGAGTGCAATGCTAAGTGTGATGAAACGGGTACTCGAGAAGTTATATATAAGTGTGAAAAAAGTATAAAAAATAGCAATTTTACAAAAGTAGAGGACCAATTTTGCTCCAATGTGCGCAAGAAGAATGAGACCAAAACATGCAAAGGAAAGTTGTGTCCGCTGGAATGGCAAAAGGAGGCGTGGTCTGAGGTATGTCGTGTATCATTTTCGTTTTTCTATTCCTTCACTGACTGAAAGTCTTTTTTCTTGGTGTTCCTAAGATGTTTGGAGGCGAGATGGCCGAGTGGTTAGGACAGCAAACTCTCAAGGCGGAGGTCATGGGTTCGAATTCTAACCCAGTCACTTGGTTATTTTTCATGGGCAAGAAACTGTACTCCTGTTGCCTCACTCGACCGAGTTGTAGAAATGGGTACCAGCTTACAGCTGGGAAAGTTATTTGAGATAGACGTGTGACATATTATTGTCACTCTGCCCGCTTTATGCAACAGAAAGCTGGATAAGTACCGCTCTATGGGCCTCAACGCTCTTAAGGACTTTAAGGACTTGCATAAGATGTTTGCAATTTCATCATTTTTTACTCTTTATAAAATACATGTCCAATTAACTCCTGTATTTTATGATTTTCTTGAACAGAACCAAACCAACCAAGCAAACTAATTACTTGCATATTTGTTTGTCGTAGGGCTAAAAGTCACTAAGTTTTAGTTGGTACACCAACAAAGCCTTGCTTGGAGGTCTATGGAAATGGAATATATTGTATTATAACATTAACAAATTAATTGTAGCACATATGCTGGGCGTCGGTGGCCGAGCAGTGAGCACGACTCGACTGTTGGTGTTGACAAGCCATGTCTATCCAGGCTAGTGAATAGACGGGTGGCCGCCTGTGTTCTAAACCTGTCAGCGCCAAAAAATATATACATAATGAAATGTATTGGCTCACCGGCGCTTGTGTCCTTGGGTAAGACAGTTTGCCCTGCTTACCTCGTCCTATTGGTGACAGACGTTAAATTCGGAGGTCCCCTCGGTTGTAAGCAGCGTTTGTCCTTGTCCAAAAATTGTATTTGCGCCTAACAGGCAGCGTGTGGCGTATTAAGTGTTGAATGTTCCGTTGCTTACCCTGGGTAAGTGTGATACTATTACTATTTACTATAATTTACTAATTACTATTTACTAATTTACTATCACTATCTACTATTTACTAATTTACTATTTATTATTTACTTTCCAGTGTTCAGTGACCTGTGGAAGAGGCAAGAGTTATAGAAAGGTTTATTGC
>JARDUL010264113.1:3535-15140 GCA_030265205.1 Dirona pellucida | reverse complement strand
ATATGAAATGCCAAGGAGTCTTCGGAAACATCTCATCTCTGTTGTTTGGATCTTCCTTTCTATCTCTGCCGTTAATGATATCATATATATTATACATATTATAAATCGATATATTGTACATATCATATATATTATACATGTTATAAATCGGTAAATTTATAACAAGAATTCCAATATCTTCATCCGTGTGAATTAGCGCTGAGTGAGACATGACCCGCCCAGGTACCGAGACCCGTGTTGTTTTGAAAAGAACCATGTAATGTGACGAGCAGCTAAAATCATGAAATCAGATCCGGTTTTCCGCCCTTCGTGCTAACTTCCTGAAGAGCATAGATGACCTTTTCGTCACCACCACACACGCACAAGCTGGGCACCAACATACACCGAGTGTCAACTTGCTAACGAGATATCGTTGATGACACATACGTCATAGACATATCCCTAATACAA
The DNA here is from genome assembly GCA_030265205.1 of Dirona pellucida. Lineage (NCBI taxonomy): Eukaryota > Metazoa > Mollusca > Gastropoda > Nudibranchia > Dironidae > Dirona > Dirona pellucida. Next base: position 14,690 of record JARDUL010264113.1, on the reverse strand, counting down.
TTGAAGAATGTCATAACCCCGTGTGCCTGTAGGGGCCTATCTTTTATTTCATGGTGCGAAATCCTCGTACTCATATCATGTACTGTTTACTGGCATCAACTGATTTTACTGTAACTAAAGCCTGAGATGACGTCTGTCTCAGCAGATACCTCTGTCGTACCAGGGCTTGAAAATCATGGGTTCGAATTTAATTATGTATGGGCAAAAATGTTTTTCGTTAGAGTTAGAAAATCGAATAGTTTGCAATGCACTACTGTTAACTGGGCCAAACTCAGAGTAGATCAAATAAATCAAATGAAATGAGTTTCAGCAGAAACTATTTCTAATCTCATAACTAAAATGTAATGCATATCTATTTCATTATTTAGTATGTCTACCACCCACTTTTCGAACAGCATCAAACGCGCGAAGTAAGGCGAAAGGAAGAAATCAGTATCAAATTTCAAGTCACCCAAAATGCTTTGAAGAGCCGTATAAGGACCATCTTTGGAGTGCATGATGTGTTTTTGGCTCTGTCTGTTCATGATTAAGCCTAAATGTTGACAAGCATTAACACCAGGTGATGACCAGGCCATAATCGTTTCCAAAGCAATCCATGACAAATCCACGCACACAAATGTCATTGCACCGCAAAGTGGATTTTTCTCGACTGGATGGTAGACTTACTCAAAATTGAAATAAGTGTATGAAATTTTGGATTTGAGATTATAAATGATTGCTATTGAAGCATATTTCATAATTTTATTTGTCCTGACTATTCTGAGTTTGGCTGGCCAGGAAGGGGGGGGGGGGGGGGGTGTCAGGTATCGAAACACCCTGTATGCTCTGTGGGGAGTTGAGAAACACTTTGAATGACACGGCTTGCCAAGGGATGATAATTGATGTAAGACTGTGAACCTGTATTTGTACGGGTAAACGTCTAAAACCCAATTTAAACGTTAATGCCTGACGTGTCGAAGAGAGCGTTGAACTGGCAACTCTTATAGTTATAGGCCACAGTCATGTTCCAACCTTGACCCAGGTTCCAACATCCAATCTGCAAAGCAAAACGTACGAAATTCCCAGCGTGTGTGGGCAAAATTATCAAAATCACATGGGCCCAGACAAGAGAAATCCACTCTGTGCTTTTAGCAGAGCTGGGTGTCGTAAGAGCATCCATGCACGGGGCTTTGCCATGGATTGCTTTGGAGATAACGAAAATATTGAAATAAATGTATAAAATTTTGGATTTGAGATTAGAAATAATTACTGTTGAAACCTATTTCATTTCATCTATTCTAAGTTTGGCTGGCCGAACGAAGTCAATCATTATTGGATGAATGAAGACCAATGCTGCATCAAATGAAATCATCCAGGTATAACCAGTGACATACTTGTCTTGTCCCTGTCCACATTCCTTCTCAGATACAAATTATGTGCTAACAAAACACATGAGATTACTATTTTAAAAAATTTAAGAACAAAGCAATGAACAAATAGGACAATTGTCAACTTCATTAATTTACTTTTATTTTTCTCGTTTCACATTGAATTGGTAATCGAGTCATATTTTCCAGGAACTGTCTCGAATATATTATCATCAAAGATTCGAATATAAATAAATGCACAAACCAATACCCCAACTTTAAATTTGCGATGCATAATGCAATATGCACATAAGTATTCATCAACATTATTCAATGCAACAATCACACAGATAAATTGTGAGGGTATAACAATTTCTACTCATCATTTACGTATTATATGCCTCTTTAGTAATCCAGTTTGTATAGCTGTTGGGCGAGCACCTGAGGCTACAATACCATGTTGTCTTGTCCAGATATGAGTAATATTGAACAGTGCATTGCTTCTTGTACCAAACAAGGTTTATTGGCACGGTGGGCTGATTCCCTGCTTGCCAAAAAAAAAATCTGATCCACAGATTTTCCAGCTCTGTATCAGGCCATGTGTACTAGTGGGGCACAGACTTGCACTTAACCTGACTGGATGCCTTGTACACTGTCCACGGCCGGGCACAGAGCTGGTCCCTACACTATTTCATCACGGCTCTGAAGGGAACAGATAACAAACAACTTTACGTATTATACAATCATTACATTGATACAACATTATGATATAGCAATTTAGAACATTTATACATAGAGTGGGGCATAAAACTGGTGCTCAACGATTTTCAAATCTTTAAAATGTTGGAATCAATATTAATTTGACATAATATGGTAAGAACAACGTAAACTTAATCACATGTGTCAACCACGTAAGAATGACAAAATAGCCATCACAGTTATGAATTGTGTAATGACGCTTATGAACAAAATTAAACATCATTACAAAAAAAAAAAGACAAAAAAAAAGGGCCATTGTTGTCGGTGGTCCGTTGAGCCCCCATTTAGCTGAATGGCACTTCAAAATCTTTCTTTTTTTCCCACACCAATGTGAACTTTCTTATCAGCTGTCAGTCAAGACGGTCCAAGCATGGCAAAATGCATTGTTTTAGTGCTTTTAGACCGGAATAAATTGATGATGCGCGTGTTAAGCAAATCGTGTTCACCGATGAAAAACTCAGACAAAATGAAGTTCGTTACAGCAGCAAGAAATATTTGATTCCAGAAGAGATCGTCTTTTTGGCATAGTGGGATGATACCCCTACTTGCCTTAAAAATCTTGATCCATAGATTTCCCAACTCTGTGTCATGCCATGTTCTAAAGGGAACAGATAACAAACAAACTTTAGTGTTCGTTGTGTCGAGGAAATTAATTTTGATTTTGCCATTCCATGAAACCCCTTTAGAACCGTGAGTAAACAGTGTAGGGACCAGTTCTGTGTCTGGTCAAGGACAGTGTTTGGCAGAAGAAGCAATACACTGTTCAATATTACTCGTATCAGGACCAGACAACATGATTTTGTAGCCACAGGTGTTCACCCAACAGCTATAGAAACTGGAAATGTTACCAAAAAGGCAATAAGAACACTTAAGTAAACTCAGAAAATAACCTGAAATTGCTTGAGGAGAAATTGCTACCTGAAATGTCGGACACTTTATCCTCAAAACGATTTCACTTTCCAGCACGATGGGACTACAACAACAACCCACACAAGAAAAGCTACACAAGCTAACCGTGATTCAAAGATTAAAACATTGTTTTCATTTTTTTAAAGATGACTGCCACAAGCAATCGCCTGATTTAAGTCTGACAGATTAATGTGTGTGGAGTTCTCTATTTCAGAAAGTGTACGCGAATCAAAAAGGGCCTTTCACTGAGGAATCACTAAAACAAACAATATTGGGAGCTGTGGGGAAAAGAAGACTTTGAACTGTTATTCAGCTAAATGGGGGCTCAGAGGACCATTTTTATATGTCTATATATATCTATTCATTTGGACGGATTATATGCATCTGTTGAATTATTTTGCCTGCAAACATTGAGATCTGAAGCTCTTGATAATTCTGTGGTACTGTTTTGAATGGGAAGAGATGTGTGCGATGTACTGGGTATATCAATCAAACTGTTCTGGGTGGTAAGAGAGAGGTGGGATGTGCTGACTACATCCACTGAATCATTTTGAGAAGAAATAGAGTCCGATGTACTAGTGCTAGGCAAATCTGTTGAATTATTTTGTGTGGGGACAGAAATATTTGATGTCTTGGATAAATCTGTTGAATTATTTTGGGTGGAATGAGTGAGATCCGACGGATTGGAAAAGTCCACCAAGGTATTCTGGGCAGGAACAGAGATGTTTGAAGTATTTGTTACATGCATTGAACTGTTTTGAGTCGAAAGAGGGAGTTCTAATGTACTAGTACTGGGTAATTCCATTGAATTGGTTTCACTAGGTACCGTGGCATTTGAAGTATTGGGTAAATCTGATGAATTTATTTGGGACGGATGAGAGGGGCTATGCGTGTTGGAAACATCTGTAACAGTATTTTGGGTGGAAACACAGAGATTTGGCGTATCTATTGCATCTATTGAACTGTTTTGGGTGGCCAGAGAGAGAGCCAATGCGTTGGGTAAGACTGCTGAATTGCTTTGAGTAGAAAAGGAGAGTTCTGATGGATTTGAAATATCCGTCAAGATATTGTGGGCGGGAGCCGAGAGATTTGCCATATTTGGTGCATCTATTGAACAGCTTTGAGTAGAAAGAGGGAGTTCTGACGTACAGGGTAATTCTGTTGAACTGGTTTCAGTAGGAACAGCAATATCTGGTGTATTGGGTAGATTGGACGAATTGTTTGGTATGGGAAGAGATAGATTTGATGCATTGGAATCATCCCTGGCACTGCTTTGGGCGGAAAGTGAGAGATCTGGCATATTTGGTGCATCCAATGAAATGCTTTGATTGGGAACAGAGATGTTCAATGTATTAGTAGGTAAATCATCTGGAATTTTCAGGGCTGGATCAAAGAGCTGGCCTGACAGAAGTTTAGCAAATCTATCTCTAATTCTAATTGCCTCCTGGCTGGGTCTGCCCGAAATGGGAATACTCAGAGGGTCACCAGCCCTCTTCCTCCGTGACTTTTTCTTGACAGGCAATTCCTCTAAAATGCCACCGCCCTCTCTGTTTTTCAGAAAATTATGAAGAACACAGCAAGCTAGAACTACTTTATAAGCATTGCAAAGGTTCATGCTGACTGTGTCTCTGAGTACGCCCCACTTGGCCATCATTCCCTCGAACACACAGTCAACAATACGTCTGGCCCTGGAATGCCTGTCGTTATAATAACGACGTACATCGTCCTTACTCCTCTCTGGGAATGGTCGCATCAAAAGTTTCATATGAGGTTGCCGGTTATCGCCAAGGAATACATATGGTAACGGTTCGTCTAGCTCATCGTCGCATTCCAACGATTTATCAGGCTGAGGTATTGGGAGATGGTTTTTGTAGAGAGCTTCTCCGAAGTCAGACTGTTTGAGAATACAGCCTTCAAAATTTCTGCTCAGATCGACGACATCAACTGAAATGAAGTTGCCATCCGAATCGACCACTCCCTGTAGTCCGATATAAATTTTTTTACCCTTTTGGTTTTCGCTAGAATCGTCAGCACTGCCGGGGATTTGGAGATTAATAGCTCTGCAGCCCACAGCACCTATGCAATGCGGATACTTCCACTTTTTATAAAAGTTGGCCGAGATCGTCTTGAATGATTCTTCTGTCAGTCGTGGTAGTTCCGAATCCTTCAAGCTGTTGCATATTGCGTCACATGCACCATAGATGATATCTCGAACTGTGCTGACACCAATTTGAAATTGATGATGGAGAGATCTTGAGCTTTCGCCACTGACAAGGAACCTGCAAAGCAAAGAATAAGAACTTGAAAACAACAATACCTTCAAAACCACACGGATGACACACAAGGAGTGAATGTGGAACTGGCAATGAAGACAAGCACTTGAAATATGAAAATCTTGTAAAAATGTTATATAGGTTGGCATCCATGTTGTTAGAGGTACCATAAACAAATTGTGTGGATTGGTCTCGCTTAAAGCCATCTATATTGGTACACATTTTGGTAAAGCCATCTATATTGGTACACATTTTGGTAAAGCCATCTATATTGGTACACATTTTGGTAAAGCCATCTATATTGGTACACATTTTGGTTCCACATTAGGAAGTGCCTTGTACAATACTTCAAACACATATTATCATGTACTGAGAAAACACAAATTGTTTATGAAGGAAATAAATATTTTAGAAATCATTTTAAAAACATGCACCATCAGAAAACATCTCAGCATGAAACAATGGAAAGCATATTGGGAGGGGAGCCGGTGGTGCAGTGATTAAGTCACCCGCATTTGGTTTGTGAGGTCGAGGATTCAAATCCTGGTGGAAGCGCTGTTTTTTTCTCTCAAGAACTTGATCCCACTTTGCGGCGCTGCACTGCAGTTGACGCCTGGGTTATTCCGATCTACCCTCGGAATAGCCCCCAAAAGACAAATTTCCCCCTGTGATGAATAAAGGGAATTTATTACTTTATTATTATTATATTGAAAAATAAAATTTAAAAATGAAAAAACAACTTAATTCACCTTAAAGTCAATAGCAGTCTCTCTCTGGGTGGAATAGCCTTCCTAAAATTTGTATCCATTCGAGAAATCTGGTCTCCCATCCTCGCCAACAACTCTTCAAAACTGTCTCTTGTCATCTTTGTGAAGTCGTAAAACTTTTCATCATCTTCTACAAGCTGAGGGTAGAGTTTAGCCATGACACCGTCTACGTCCCTCGCCTCGTTCAAGGGGCGTACCCATGTCCTCTTCTTTCTCTTATTCTTGGCGGCCGTAGGGTCTTCATCACAGCCAGTTGATCTTTTGGGATGACCATCTGGTAGATAGAAAATTAAATTATCAGAGTTCATAGGTATTCATTTTTTTTTAAATAGGCTGTTAGGGGAGAAACATATTGACACACAAACTTGTGACCTGAGGGTTAATCCTCTAAGGCTCAGTGTACCAAAGTTGTCACATTATTTTTTTGTTCTTTAACTGCCCCAATGTGCCAAGAAGAAATCTCTCATTGAGCCCTAGAAGGTTAAAAGTAAGCCATTCATCATTCAGATCCTTTTGGCCAATAAAGCTGGTACTTAACCTGGTTTCCGTTTCCTGAAGTGGACTAAGTTATGATTTGTCACCCCCTGGATAGTATGCTGGTCACAGATTACTTCCCCAGCTGTCAGCTGGTACCCATTTCTACACCCGCGTTGAGCAATGTAACCAAAGCAATGCACCTTGCCCTAAGATAACAGCACAATCACCAAAGCCAGACTCAAACCCACATCTCAGGGTTAAACTTAAACCAGTCCTATTATATTTAAATTTAACTAACAGAAAGTCTTTGAAAATGGCAAGCTATGATTAGCATGTCCTATATAATTTGAGCACTGAGCATCATGCCTACAGCAAATCATGTAACCAGACTTCAGGTAAGAATGATGTCACAATACACCTGAGTACTGAGTAGAAGCACAGGCCTAGAAATAAGGAATTTTACCTAACAACCAGTGCAGTATCAAACTGTTTTTTGATGTCCAACATGTAGTAATGTCTATTTGTATATGGTAACATTTCTTTCAAGGCTATGATGCAGGTAACATATTGGACCTCGCTAAAAAGAAAAGTTTGAAATTTTCTAATTTTTCTTGAACAAACCAAAATCCATATTTAAGCATGTTAATACTACACCACACACCTCATCCTTTCTGTGATTCTATTCAATTATATCCAGTGACATTGCAAAAATCTGTGAATATTTAAAAAATACCATGTCAAATGTTTATTGCCCTCAGTTTGGGCCTCGAACGTTATGAAAATAAAAAATGTATGGACTTAAAGTAAAGGTTTATATCAACTCTGATAACCTGTCATTCCTGCCTGATGTTCACCACAGAATAGATCAGACAGTATTCAATTAAGTAAATCTATTTGACTTTTTATAGACAGAATGATAGTGGGATAACGTAACAGTGCCAGTGAGAGACAAGAACAGAAAATAGAAAAAAGACTTTCGTCGACCGGGTGGTGGATTAGTCCAGAGGTAGTGGGCTGTTTTCTGTCTATGGCGAGGCGGAGTTGCCGTGGCAGGCATGGGTTCGATTCCCCCGGTCGATGAAAATCTTTTTCCTATTTTCTGTTCTTGTCTCTCACTGGTACTGTTTTGTTACATTATCCCACTATCATTCTGTCTACTAGACCATCAGTGCCCGTTCCCTCTTCATTTATTTTGAGATTCTATAGCGCCCACTTTGCTTTGGTCCCAAAGTTGGTGATATAAAGGGATTTTACTCTACCTTTTCCTTTTTTCTCTTCCATCTTTCTCTTGTTTTGCATTTTATTAACAGTACGTTTTCCTGTAGTCAAATGCATGGAGTAGTTTTCAAAGCTGTGCTGTTTTCTGTGGTCAAGATTGGATTTCTGGAAAGTGAGAATGAGATTTGGTTGGTCTTGGCAAAACAATAATACTTTTTCAGTGCATGACTTTAAATCTGCATTTACATGTTCTATGCAACCTGGGGTAGCTTACGACTAGACTAAAGGGTAGATTTGAATTATTAATCAACAACTGTGACAAATAGAAGTAAATCCAAATATCCACAAGGACGCCACTCATCATCTAACTCTATAATATCCTTATATTTCTGATGCAAAGTCTTTCTAACAATGGGTTAGAGTTTGATGATGAGTGGTGTCCTTGTGGATATCTGGATTTACTTCCATTTGTCACAGTTGTTGCTATTGCCTGTTATAGTTATAAGCTGCTATGCATTTCTGGGCATTTGGAGTGAAGCATCTTGTCAAGATGACAACGCAATTGATACAGCCAAATCACATACAGCCAAATCATATATAAGTGAGATAGTGAGTTGCAAGAGAGTGAATTCAATACAGATATTTGTCTGAGTCCGGGCTAGTGGGATCAAGGCATGATTTTAGTTTTAATCAGTCATCACTAGACAGAGAAAAAAACATACATACATATAATACATTGTAATCATGCAAATAAAATCATTATCACTCACCTGCAATAATCTTTTCTTAACTGCATATCTGTCGATGGCGGACTTCAATTCCTGTTTGTGCCAGGATGTGCTGGAGGCAGACGCCTTCATTGGTGACGATTTGAGATGAGGGACTGCACCAGAGTCGTGCTGTTTGGATGGAGGGGTAGTTTGTCGAATGTGGGATGGAGGATGGTGGTGCCCAAGTCTGCTCCTTACAGGGCCAGAACCTGAGCCTGAGGCCTTCGTGGGCAACTGTCTTTGAGTAAGCAATGTACTGCCTCCAACACGAGAAGAGGGGCGAGGGTGGACATTGTGATGCGATACAGGAGAGTAAGGCTGTCGTGAATGTATTGAGGAATGGCTCAGCTTTGATCGGATGGCCGTCATAGTTTGTGCCTGTGATCCAACAGGTGCCTTGGAATGGCTGAGCTCAGGATGAATGGGACGAACCTGGCGCTGGGTAGCAGCTGCAGGAGAGCGGTCTGTCTTTTTTAGCACAGCTTCAGTTTTACTGTGAGTGCGCTTAGAATTAATCAAACCAAATCGTCCTTTGACTAGTGCAAGCAATTTTGCTGTGTATTAAGGAGAAGAAAATGTAAAAAAGTCAATTTTCATTATATTTTTGCATATTTCTTCAGAAAGTGTTATGTTGCATTCTTATATATGATTGAAATAAAAAGAAAAACTCCTGCAATTTTACAAAAGTGAGCACTACATATAATAATAAATATAATTGCAACTTACATCACACATCATCACCATATTGTCATTATTGACAGCACCAATTCAATCATTCTGTAAGAGACCTTTTTGTCTTATTTGGATTGAAAGCACTGCAGTGTTCAGGGGTGTGGGAGGAAGGAGGAGACAATTCTAAGCATGCAAAACTCTTGCCAAATAATACCTGGATGTTTAAAGCAGTCTAAAAGACCAACTGGAGGTCTCAAGAGCCATCTGGAAAGCTCGCTGTCTAGTCTGCTCATGACAGCAGGATTCATTGCCCATAAATTTCCGTTTCCAGAGGCTTGCTTCTGTTGAGGGTCATGAACCTTGACAAACATGTGGCTTGCCGATAGTCTGCACCGCACAACATTCTTTTCAAAATAAAAAAAATTATGAAGAGAAACATTTACATTCTCTCTTATGTTTTCAATCAGCCAAAAACAATCTATCATAAATATTTTTTACAGATATTGACAAGACAGCAAAAACTGAATTTAATTATTTTCCTCTTTTTCTCCTCCACTTCAGACCATGGCGCCAATCTCATCCACTAATGCTGGAGAGTACCGCAGGTCCTTGAGACTACCATATATAGGTGGTTTTTTTGTTCAGGCCCACGTCTGTGGCCAGTACTGGTGTCTTAAATTTTTGTGTTTTGGACAGGATTTACATTATTTTAAATACAACGTGAAAAGATTTACAAAAAAATAAATATTAATGGTGGATAGTCTTAACTGTTTACAATCTGTGCGTTGCAATGTTATCCCAACACTATCTGCATTTTTATCATTTTAACAGTAAATCAGACATTGTGACAAGGGATCGAGGCAGAAAGAAGGAGGCAATGTGGCACATACCCAATATCCCTGAGCTTCTAAAAACTAAATTTAGCACTATCATATTTAATATTGTCAGTTTCATTTTCATCACAAACCCATGGGAAAAAAGTCTGTCTGTATTCCTCTTTCCTCTTGAAAATAAATTGACCTATCATAATACTGATAATCATAAATACCCATTTATTTTATTTATTTATTTTTATTTATTTATTTATTTTTATTTATTTATTTATTTATTTTTATTTATTTTTATTTATTTATTTATTTATTTTTATTTATTTATTTTTATTTATTTTTATTTATTTATTTATTTTGGGGGGGGGTTTCAATAATATACAAACACAAATTGATGAATCAATTATGTGAACATGTCAGACTTCCCATGAATATAATAACTCTTGATTGTTTATGTATCATTACTATGACTAAATTTTAATGTATTTACGGCCCAAAAATTATAATGGATGGAAAAGATAGAAGGTATCTGTTGCTGTAGAAAAAACACAAATGCTAAAAATTTCTCATTTAAGATTTGTAGTGTCATTACAAATTTAAGACCTCATGCAGCATTTCATGACAGTGGCATTTGTAGTCTCTGAGAAAATCATGGAAGAGTGTGTTCACAAGTTATGGAACAACTACGACTGTGCATCACTGCAACAATGATAATAATTATCACATCAATAATAGAAGGTTATGGCAATAAATATGTGTTTCAAAATGATTCAAATGAATTCATTGAACTCTTTGCTTCATTTTTAAATCAGCCTAATATTATTTTTGTTAAACAATGAACACAAAAATACTTATTACAATATAATATTGATAAAAATAAATTCTAAACTGACCTTCCAGCCATTAGGAGCAGTTTTATAGAATGGAAAGTGATTGCTGAAACAAAGAGAGAAATTGGTGTAAATTCATTAAAAAAATTCACAATATATTAGTAGCTGTCCATTATCTTAGAGCAATACCATAGGACAAAAATTTAATCTCAAAATGTTATTAAAATGAATGTCCTCCCTGTCTTCTTGCATTCGTGCAAAGACCATGACATTATCTCTTGTATCTTCAATTTGTTTTTGTTTTTTA